>CABHPH010151719.1:0-13342 GCA_902168325.1 Peromyscus nudipes
GGGGATAAAAGCCAGGCTTCCATATTGAAAGCCAATATCAAAAGATATTAAAGCTGGTTCCTCATTTATGCTTGTGTTATGCTTCCCGGTAACTCATGGTCACAAGGTCATTGGTTAGTTAGTTTTGAAACAGGGTTTCATGTACCCCAGACTAACCTTGAACTGGTCCTCCTGCTTCTACCTCTGGAGTGCTGTGATTGTAGGCATGTACTACCGTGCCTGGCTTCTCGTGGTGATTTGCTTATTTAATTGCATTATTTGTATAGATATTCATCCTGGGACTCAGACACAGAGACAATCAGAGCTGAGCCTGCTGTGAGTGAGAGTGATGTCAAGAAGCAGTGAAGTGGTGAGCTGAAATGTTGGGGAAGAGGACCTCTCACACTCAGGGAGAGGCGGCCCTGCGGCCTCTGGCCCTCTCCCTTCCCACACCCTATATCTTCCCACTTCCTCCTTCACCGAGTACCAGCCCCAGCAGCCCCAAGACTGCCACATGGCATGGCCTCCTCAGCTCCTTCTTCGTGGACCCTGGACCAAGTTCAGAACAGCCAAGTCCTTCCCTACACCCAGCTTTCAGCTCAGAGGCCAACTTTTGGAGGAGGCTTTCTTAAGCAACTATTGACTTTCACTTTCACCCAAGGCAACCAGGTTGCAGATTAACTAGGGATGGAGAACTAACCCTGTGGGCAATGGGGGCTTGCTCCCCTGCAATTCCTGGGACACTGAAAGGACAATCCCCCCAGCAGTTGCACAGACTTAGAGTTCTTCACCGAGTTATACATTTGCGATGAGTGTTTTCCCAAGTTGGTACTTTATGAGATCGACTGAAGACAGAGCTTGTGTAGCCCGAGCTGGCTTTGAATTAGCTGTGTAGTCAAAGATGACCTTGAATTTTTGTTCCCACCTCTACCTCTGGAGTGCTAGGATTGCAGGCATGTATCACCAAACTCGATTTCAGGCAGTGCTGGAGAACCAGCTCAGGGCTTCATACCCACTAGGTAAGCACTCTACCAACTAAGCTACATCCCAGCCTGTATTACAAGATTCTTCAAAGACCTCCTCTGAGGCTGTGGAAGGAGACACACACTCACCAAGCCCCGCCCCTCTCTGTTGAGCATTGACCCTGGGGATACTTCTGGTGTGCCGTGGGGACAAGAGCAGAGACAGCCCTGAAGCAAAAAGAAATCCAGGAAGAACTCTGTACCAAGAGTCACTGTCCTGAGTGGGTCTCACCAGAACTGCTGTGCTGCCCCAGGGTGTCCCATCATCTCTCCATTCACTCTCTAACCACGTCTCAGAGGCCCTGGGATGAAGGTGGTCCTCACATCCTCAGATTGCAGATTTTTAAAAGTGACATGGAGACAGTAGAGGGACTTTGCTTATGGTAGACGGAGCACAGCCCAGGCCCACCCAAAGGTCCACCTTAAAGGAAAAACCCAAAGTCATGAAAAATGTAAAGGTTTAAGGTGTAAATATCACCCCACCCCGGCAGAGTGACAAAGAGGGAGACCTGTGAAAGGACCGGGACCTTGCGTGCTCTTCCTGATGCTAGCTCCCAGGCTTGGCTTAGTGTGGAGAGCTGAGGATAGGGTGGACGGCCAGTTCGTGCTCTAGAGAGCCATTCAGAATACTCGTGGGTAGACGGCCAGTGCGTGCTCTAGAGAGCCATTCATTCAGAATACTTGTGGAGAGTTGCTCAATTCTCTGTGGCTAATCTGTGGAAAGTTCACAGAAAGGTAGCAAAAAGGCATACAAGTTACTCACAATCTACCTCAAAGGTGACCGCTCCAGGTCTCTTGTGAGGTTTGGCCCTAAGGATTTCTCTAGTCGGATGGGTGATTTGTGTCACCAACATGATACAAGTCCTCCTGTGCCCCTTGCTCTGTCCCTCTCAGTCACCCACTTCACATGCGTAGTCCCACCCCTCAGGACATGAAAGGGGCCTCAGGTGGAAACCTCTGGCAGGGCTGGGATTCGCTCCCAACTGTACCACTGCCCTTCCCCCTTCCTAGAGCTGCTCCATGAGCCCACAGTAGCGCACAGCTCTGTCTCTTAATCCCCAGGAGGTGACTCCAGGCTGTGCATTGCCTTTGACTGAGACATCCATGTTCTTGGTGCCTATGGTCATAAGAAAAAACAATGGGAAGCAGTTATTTTTCTTAGTCAGATTTGCATTACTCAATCTGAGGGGAAAAAAAAGCTATCACGCAGCCTGATTTCACTGGTTTTAATTTATTTTTCACTACCAGCTTTAGAAGCTACATTGTTAAGCCGTGGCAAACACTTCTGACATGGACCTCAGGTCATAGTTACGAAAGTTGTTTTTCAGGAACTTGGCAGTAGTTCAAACGGGTAGAAATCACCTACCCTGGACTTGGGCTGCCCAGGTGCCTGGAAGGTCACCTCCTAACATCACAAGACAAAAACCTACACCCTCAGAACCCAATGACACCAACATTTTCTCTGTGTACATCACAGGGAAGAGCAGTGAGGCTTATGGGCAAATATGCAGACCACCAACACATGTGTGTATCCCCCGCCCCCTTTTCTTTGGTCAAGAAAAGAAGTCACGATATAGCCTGGGCTAATCCTGAACACGCTTCCCCACTGGAAGTGGCATCACTCACCTCCTGCAGACACCTCTTCATCTGTCCTGAGTCGCTGTTTAGTAACCACCCTCCGGTCCAGCACACCCAGCTTCTCCAGGCCTTCCTCGTGGCACACACCACTTGCTACCCTGGTTACGTTTTACACATGTGTCTGTGCAGACCTGCACACACATTTACTCCCACCTTTCTCTCCCCTCCCCCTAAGAAGAACGGCCCATTAGAGGGGAACTTTGCTTCACCACATAGCGCAATTGCCGCCAAGTACCTCAGGTGCCAGTCAATAAATATTTGTTGAGCAAACCAATGAAATCTCTCCTCCCACTTACAATGCTGCCTGTCCAGTTTCTACTTTCAATTTATAGGTGGACTATGAACTCAAAATCACAACATTATACCCTGGCGATAATTTAAAAAAAGAAGAAAAGATTAGAATCACCTCAAGTGGAGATGGCTGCATTTTAATCTGCTACCTGAATGTTCTGGATTCCAGTGCGTGTGTTGGGGGAGGGGATACAGTTCTCCAAGGGAGCAAAAGTCACTCCGAGGTTTTTCCAGTTGTGTCCTGTGCTGAGCAGACGCGCAGAGGGTTCTTGGGATTTGACCCTTGTACTCTTGCCTCTCAGTGGTGCATGCTCCTTGCCAGGACAGCACTTTTTTTTTTTTTTGAGACAGGGTCTCTATGTACTATGTAGCCTTGGCTGTCCTGGAACTTGCTATGCACACCAAGCTGGCCTTGAACTCACAGAGCTCCTCCTGCCTCTGCCTTCCAAGCGCTGGGATTAAAGGAATGGGCCACCACACCTGGCTTACTCCCCACATTTAAAGATCGCTCTCTTTCCCTTCTGCAAGAAACAACAGCAGAAACAGCTGTGATGACCACAGGGGAGCATTTCACTGTGATGTGTAGACCCGCCGCCCAACAGCCAGCTGCGGGGACCAGCTCACAGACTGGGCTGCAGGGAAAGGAAAAGCCAAGAAGGAAAGAAAAGGTGGAAAATTCGGGCACAAAACCCACACATCTTGTGTTTTGATTGTTCCTTAAACAATCCACCAAGTGTGTCTGAGGTAGGCACCAATGGGCAGTCACATTCCACTTGTTCTGAAGGTTAATTTGTTTGTTTAGTAAGTCAAGGTTGGCAGGCAGCCAAGATTCACAAGCCCGGTGTTTACCTTCTGTTGGCTGAGACTTCAGCCAGTGACACAAAATTATCCAGATAATTTAGGACACGCTTCATTTTGTGTTCAGCAGTTATTTCAACAGGAAGTTTCAGGATTATTTTCCAGAAGTCAAAGTCGACTCTAACATGCTTTTGTTGGGAACTATAAACTCAGAGAGAGCGATATTAAGGTAAAGCCCGGGGCTTACGGAGCATGAGTAACCGGAAACAGACTACATCCCTGAAGACCCCAGAGCTCATCACATCCTCCATCCCCCCAGAGGCCGCCCTTACCCTGACCTGGCTGCTAGCCACTCCCTAGAAGTTCTTTTGAATTATGGACCTTTGTGTGACTCTCCAGAAAATAGTGTTTCGCTTTGTAAAACTGAGCATGAAGCACGGATCTGCCTTGGCAGGAAAGGGTGACAGCGTTGAGTACAGGGCCCCAGCAGAATGGCTGCCAGGTTTTAAGTCCTGTGGCATCCGAGCCTCTCCCCGGGGCTCAGACCGTAGGATGTGCTGTGAACCAGGTGCTGCTTCTCCAGGGAAGATCTGGTCAAAGGACGAAAACTGCCTTGGGTTTTCTTAGTCACCGCTGAGATGCTGAAACAATTGCTTGAAGGAACATTGGTATCCTCAGGTGCCCCATGAAGCAGGGTGTGTTGTATGCCAGACACACCTGACTGTTTTGACCCACATATCAAGACAGCCAGTTGCTTGGTGGGCATAACTTTGAGCAAGCCTGTGCTGGGACTTGGAGCCTTCAGCTGCGTCCCTTGGGTTCCCCATCCCTCTGGGACACTCTCTGCCTTTTCCCTCAGTTCACTTCCTCATTTAAATGGTGCACGTCCTCCAGTGGTTTCTTGAGATGAGGTGGAGGGGTGGAGACAGACTCTGATGTCTGGAGGCATCAGCTGGGATCCTGCTGCTCCAGACGGGTCTCTCCTCTCTCAGGACTCAGAGGAAACCATCCAAGTGGACAGAGTCTCAGAACACAAGAGTCAAGAACTGAGTCTGGAGTAATGTATGTCGGCACTGGCCAGACAGTGGGTGCTGTAATGGAAAGCCCATGCGTGTGTCTGGAAGCGCAGGTGCAGATAAAAGGTACCTGTCTAGTGCTGGTCATGAGTGTCCTAGCCAAGAATCAGATCCGCTACCTGGGGCCCCTGCAGCCCCTAAAGCAACATCGGAGCCATATAGGATACTGGAACTTGTTTTTGAGCGCTGAGAATGCTGGGAGTCCAAGTGTACCGAAAGTTCTGTATCCCTGCCTGTACCTGTCAGTCCTCTCCTGGTCCCTCACTGTCCTGATACTGCACTCGGAGTGTCCCTGCAGGCGTTGAGAGGCGTCAGGGAGCCACACCCTGTGGGTCTGGTCCTACCTTCCTTCCACACTGCAAGCTGCAGACTGGGAAAACAAACAAACAAACAAACCAAAACCTGCATAGCAGGGAGACAGCAACAGGAAACTGGGCTCAAGTCCCCCACGTGTGGGCATCACTAGTGTGTGCTCCTGGGGAGGCCACTGTCTGGGTCCTGGGGTATAGTTCTCATCTTTCAACTGGAAGAGTGGGGTCTCTGGAGTTTTCTATTGTGCAGGGCTATCAGTCACCTGGGGGAGGCTTTTCATGTTTGACATTTGTTTATTCATTTGTGTGTGTGTGTGTGTGTGTGTGTGTGTGTGTGTCCACACGCCACATGCCATGTCACACTTGTAGAGGTCAGAGGACAACTTGCAAGAATCGGTTCTCTTAACACTGTGTGGATCCTGGGGATCAAAGCGCAGGTGATAAGGCTTGGCAGTAAGCACACCTTTACTCAATGAGGCATCTTATTGGCTCCAAACCTGGGAACACTTAAGCTGAGCCCCCCTCGGCCGCGCCTGGAGACTCTGACATAATGGTCAGCTGTGAGGACCAGTGAACCCTCAGCAGATTCCTGTGTCATACAACAAAGAAACGCTGACACCCAGATGACTCAAGGACTTCTGCAGAAGTTTGATTCAACAGCTCCCGTAAGAAGACAACTGAACCACAGGCCACACTGAGGATCGCCACATTGTTAGTTAACACAGTCGCTTTTTTTAAAATCATGTTTCTCCCCTCACCCAGTTCCTCTCAGACCCTCCCCACCTTGCTATCCAGCCAACTTTATGTTCTTTGTCTCTCTTAGAAAAAAAAAAAATAGACAAAAACATAAAGCATACACAAAACGGGAATCAAAACAAACAAACAAAAGACCAATAAGATAAAAAAAAAATGCCCAGGTGAAACCGGATGAGACAAAATGTCTACAAAAATATCAGCGAGTTGACTGTGTTGGACAACCACCACTGGTACTGGGCCTGCTTGGAAGTCTGGTTAACGATCCCAGTGAGACTCCATTAGAGAAAACAGACCTTTCCTTTGCCGGTGGGAATTGGTTACGGGTGGGAACCTACGTCCACTTCCCCCTCTCAGTGCTGGGACCCCTCCTGGCATGTGGCATGTAGAAATACATGCAGGCAAAACACCCATACACACACAAAAACAATAATCTTTTAAAAAATTAAAAAGAAGCTGGGCGGTGATGGCACAGGCCTTTAATCCCAGCACTCGGGAGGCAGAGGCAGGTGGATCTCTGGGATCAAGGCCAGCCTGGGCTACAAAGTGATAGCCAGGGCTGCACAGAGAAACCCTGTCTCAAACCCCACCTCCCCTAGAAAAAAAAAATTAAGAAGAAAGTGACACGGACTGAGTGATACAGCTTCCATATTTGGAGCAGTGAGGGAGGGAACAGATGAAACAAGACTCCGTGTGAGCTGAGCTGGTCGTTGTTGGAGATGGGTGGGGGCATGGGGGAGTGGCGTGTGGGGACACAGGACACTGGATCTAGTGGCAGATAACAACCTCACTCTATGACTTTTCTGACTCCAAACCCTGTAAACTTCCGTGGAATGGTGTTTTTTGTTTGTTTTGTTTTAGTTTTTCACAGTAAATAGCTAAACCAAATACTTGGTTTTGGTGTATTAATAAGCTACCATGCACAAATCCATCTCTCTCCGTTTTTCCCACCCCATGCCACCAGACAACAAGACTTTTGTCTGTCTGAAACCACAGACTCTCCAGGTCCAAGTGGACACAACTAACTTCAGCTAAATACACGAATCGAAGCTGGACTGTAGACTGAGGCAGAAGGAATTAAAGGATGTAAGAATCTTCGCTGAGAATAAAGGAGCGTGGAAGCCGATCAGGTCCGAGGTATCTACTCAAAAAGCATCAAATTAATTTGCATTGGATCCCTTTTACAAAGCAACCTTTTTAGTTTGAGGGACTGCTTTCCTGATAGCTCCCTGAACTCTGTCAATCATTCAGCATCTCCGCCTCTAAAGCCCTTAGTTGCTGTGAAACTCTGTTTGTTTTCTGCAGCATTGCTTTTGAGAATTCCGCTAGCAAACTCATGGAGCCTGGAGAGAAGATCCATCGTGCACAACCAGGCTCCCCTCGGTGAGAGTGGGAGAGCAGGTTCCACTGTCTTTGCAACAGAAGGTAATTAGAATTATAGCTGTAATAAAGAGCTACACTCTCAGCTTCCAGGCGGTCTGTTTTACAGAATGCTCATGTGGGACAGACCAATAGAAACGGTTGCTTTTGAACACTGTAAGCTTCCTAGGGCACTGGGCTCCTTAGCCTAAGGGAAGGCAGGTCATAGCTGGCCAGAACATCAGAGGAAGACCCACCTCCAAAGCTGGCCAAGCTGCAGCAAAGTTAACCGTGCTTTGTGGCATAGCACTCACTGATTGTGTGGTCCAGACACTACTTCATGTTTGCCCAAGTCTTCTTCTCACCAGGGCAGCATGAGGGACAGGCTGGCAAGCTTAAGCAGCACTCTTGACTTTCAGGTAGCCTAAATTTTCAACCCTAATGTTGAAACAACTAGCTGTGGTTTTTAAATCTCTCCCGCACCCCTAACGCTAGAGATTGAACCCAGAGCCTTGTGCACTCTACCACTGAGCTACATCCCCAGCCATTTTTGTTTTTAATCTTTGAAGTGCTTTTCAAAATCAGATGAAGAATTATAAGTTGTTCATTAAAAAAAAAAATTTGGAGTCCTCCTCCACAACGTTTGAATGTGAAGAGGCCTCACTTAACATCAGTGCAGCCATGGCAGACTGCAGACGAACAATACTGGGACTAGACCTCATCATTACAATAACCAGGAGAAGCCACAAACTGTACCTTGCTGGAGACCAATCAGAATTGAGACAACCAAGTACTAAATGCTCTAGGACATAAAGGATAGTGTGGTGTCTTCATTCCAGTTTCCCCACACCTTATATACTTTTCTCTGCTCTGCCGTCACTTCCTGGGATTAAAGGCCTATGTGCTTCCCAGTACTGGGATTAAAGGCATGTGCCACCACTGCCTGCCTCTGTTTCCAGTGTGGCCTTGAACTCACAGAGATCCAGACAGATCTCTGCCTCCCCAGTGATAGGATTAAAGGAGTGTGCTACCACTCTCTGGCCTCTATGTCTAATCTAGTGGCTGGCTCTGTCTTCTGATCCTCAGATCAGGGTACACAACATATCACATTTCCCCTTTTTTTGTCTAAAATAATAAAAACTAAGGCAGTTCAGCTGAGACCCTTTCGGGTGAAGACTCAGAGGATTTCAGTCAGAGGATTCGTGGAGTTGGTGAGGTAATAGGTGGAGGCTGTGGCTTGCTCTGCTTCTCTGATCCTCAGATAAGATTTTTAGGGTACATAACGTATTACCACAGGATAGCTTATGTAATCTGTATATAGGTCGCCAATTTCCTTACACCAATGCCAGTACCAATCCCTGTTTGACAAGACTTCTGTTACCTCACTTCTGCCCAGTCAGGAGTTTAACCCTCATCTGAATCCAGAATTCCCCTACCCTCCATCCTGTACTCCTTAAAACTCTGCCATAACTGAGCTCAAGGCTCTCCCTCATCCAACCTGAGCTTGTAATAAAGGCTCTTTGCTTTTGCATATGAACTTGGACTCCTGGTGATCTCTGAGGGGCTCATGACGTGGGCGTAACAGATGCAGCACAGCAGCTCCAGGCCGGTGGTAGAGAATAGCTTTCATGCTAGGTTTTTCCATGCAGAAGCTGCTCCCATCTGTCCTGTGCCTTTCACACCAACTAGACAGCAAAGGCCTTTCTTAGATAGAAAGGAGATGGGTACGGTGGTTCAGTCAGCAATGTCTGCCCCACACACACCAAAATGGGCAGAAGGCACAGTGTTCAGTCACTCTCACCTCAGCAATGTTTAGCACAAAAAGTACATAAAAAAAAATGGAGATTTTGCCCATGCTAGCACAGTGGATATAATTCCAGATATTTCTGAACACAGGACTGGATCTTTTTCACCAGCAAAGATAAAGACAGCCACAGATTATAATTCAGACTGTAAGAGGAGGTCACTTGAAACAATCTCAATCTTGGCTCTTTTTGATAAAATATAGGTAATGCCATCGGTCCTACTGTGGGTTGGGAACATTCCATAACAGAGCAGATGGGTGTCTGGTGGTAGTACACAGAGAATACTTTAAAACGTCCATGTTCCTTCCTATTTGCAGGAGTCCTGGCAACATCCCTTCTGAGTCTGCTGGTCCATTTCTGCTCAGTAGCTGTTCGACTTGCACCACATCAGAGCGGGCAGAGAGCAGCTTGAGCGCCCTTATGCAATGTGCAGAAACTAAACTGCCAGAGAGTTTGTGATTAGATCCAACATGCTATTGGAAGGAAGACGACGGTTTACTTTTTCCCCTTTTTCTCTTTCTTTCTTTTTTAATCATTTTCGATCTTTAGCACTAGACTATGTTTGCATCCAGCTGTTAGTAGCTGGTAAGCTCCTACATTGAAGCCCTGACCCCCAGGACCTCTGAGTGTGGCTGTCCCTGGAGACAGGATTTCTACAGAGGTGTTAGGTTAATATAAAGCAGTGATGGTGGGCCTCAGTCCCAAAGGACTGGGGTTACTGTACAAGAGGAAGTTTGGACACAGAATGCACAAACGGAAGGACTGTGAAGACAGGAACAAGAAGACACCTGCGGGGACAGAAACCTCAGAACTCTGACAAGACAACATCTTGATCTTAGATGTCTGGTCCAGAACAGTGAGAAAACACAATCTCTATTGTTTAAGATGCCCGTCTATGGCCCTTGGTTACAGCAGCCCTAGCTGCTGGACCCAGAGATTCTGCCTTGCTCCTGCACCTGGAGTCTGTACATGCTCCTTTCTAGGATACGCCACAGTTTCCATCATTGTCCAGGGAAGTTTGCAAACCAGGTCAGGAGATATTTGCACCTGTAAACTACCCTGAATCCGGATGGAAACAGGAACCAAAAGTAAAGGCTTCTAAAGTGTCTTAACATTCCAAGAAACTGCCAGAATGGCTCCCTACATGACTGCTCCAGTTTCAGTGCAATAAATGAGACTTCTAGCATCTCACTGTGGTAATATTTTATTTGTGCTGAAATGTGGTGATATTTTATTTGTGCGTTAATAAATAGAGCTTGCCTGGAGATCAGGGGAAAAAGGACAGCCATTTTAAGTAAACAAAGAAGTCAGGCAGCACATACCCTTAATCCCTTAGCAGACAGGGTCTCTGTGTGTTCAGTGCCACACTAGGGAACAGAACCCAGTGTGGTGACACATGCCTTTAATCCAACCACAGAGACCTGGAGGTCTGTACAGACAGACAGACAGTGACAGAGGTGTGTAGGAAGAGGAAATGAGGTAGCTTGGCTAAGAGCCAATGAGAGGGCAGAAAAGCAAGGCATATAAGCCTGGGTAGACAGGAAGTCATTCTCTCTTTTTGGAAGTTGTGGAGTTGGTGAGGTGAGGTTAGCTCGTGGCTTTCCGTTTTTCCCTGATCTTTCTAAGACTTTAACCCAAATTTCTGGCTCCATGTTTTTTATTTAATAAGAACATTTAGAAATTCATCTACATTTGGTGTCCAAATAGTGGGGCAGGAATTCACAAAAAAGCCACTTGCCTGTGGCCTTGCAGGCCCCAGCTCAGCCAGAGCATGTGGCCAAATCTGCACTCAGCCAGAGCTGCACGCTAATGGAGCTACAAGTGGCCAGAGCTGCTTGTGGGCTTACAGAGCCCCTGGCTCAGGCCGGAGCATGTGGCCAGACTTTCTTTAGCTTTTTTTTTCTCCTGGTGGGTGGTGGGCTCTCTCTCTTTCTGGATTCCCATTTCAGACTGCCACCACACTAGGTAGCTGCTTTGAAATTCCCTTGGACTTCTTCTGTTCTACACAGTCGACAGATTCGGTAAGTCAATTAAGATATCTTAAAGGGAGAAATTAGTTAAAAGGAATTTTTTCCCACATTAAAAAAACAGGAAACATTTTTACCATGGAAGGAACTTGGTCTCTTTTTGATAACACATTAGACAGTCTGAAAATGGAATAATTAAATATGGCATTTAAAATGTTTTAAAAATGTAGACTTTCCTGGACAATGAGACATGTCTGCTTCTGGCAGCACTGATTTACTTCAAAGAGGAAGATGGGCATTGAAGACACTCTATATGGAGTTTATCTTCTTCTTGGGGCCATTTGAGCAAGAAACTGCTCTTGCCTGGGCTGCTTGACAAAATGTTGTATAGACTAGACATGCAGGGCCCATGGAAAAATGACCACTATATTTTGCCAAAACAAGGTGAGATGATCCTTCAATTTCCTGTTTTGCAGAGGAGACTGTTGGATATTATGCAGGACACAGGGAGAAGTGACTGAGAGACTCTAAACCTATAGGCTGAAGACGGATGCCCCAATGTTGCAGAGGAACTTTGGATGACTGTCCAGGCAGCCAGCTGTCTCTGTCATTTCCAGAATTTTGGAATTTGCTTACAATGCACTTCCTGTTTACTTAGGTAATATTATATCCTTCTGGGGTCTTTGATGTAGTTGAAGATTAGATAGTTATAATTATGGTTTTCCTTAGTTATTATAAAAGATAAATTAGATATGAAACTTTAGACTCACAAATATAGGATAGATGATAGAATATTTTCTTTAATTTTGCCAAATGCAAATAGACTAGGTATTGTAACTGTAATTTTTGCTTGATAACTGTTCTATTATATGTAATTTTACTATGTTAAAATGAAAACCTTCCTTTTTGATTAGACAGAAAAGGGTAAGTGCTGAGGGATGCCTTTCTGTACACTGTGAATATGTGTTGCTATGATTGGTTAATAAAGAAGCTGCTCTGGCCTATGGCAAGTCAGGTTATAGCCAGGCAGGAAATCCAAGTGACAGGAAGAAGAAAGGAAGAGGCAGAAGAGATGTGAGCCAGCCACTCAAGGAGCAACATGTAACGGGATGCAGGTAAAGCCATGGCCATGTGCCGACACACAGATGAATAGAAATGGGTTAATTTAAGATGAAAGAGCTAGCTAGCAAGAATTCTTAGCCATTGGCCATTCAGTTTGTAAATAATATAAGTATCTGTGTCTTTACTTGGATCCAAGCAGCTGCAAGACGCAAGTGGGAGAGATTTGTCCTGACCATGGACTGGGTGGGATACAGGAAATCTTTCAACTACAGAACAGCTACAGACGAGGGAAAACTAAAGGCAGGCGTGAGCAGAGGCTGTGGTGGCGGTGCTGTGTGCCTGAGGGCGGGGCACTCACTCCAGGGCTTGGAAGACGCGACACACAGGCTTTTAACTGCACCAGGATAGTTTGGCAGCAGGTTGCAAAACTTGTCTTCAGTTACTCTGAAGGAGTCAGTGAGAGTCAGCAATGTGGGGATCTTGTGACAGAGTGTGCCATTCCCGGGAATTCGGTGAAGGACCAGCTAGGCCAAGGCAGACACTTGGGTTGGTGCTCTCTAGGACACCTCATCTAACTTTCCAACAACTTGGGAAGTGGGTGTGTGCCCAGCTTCTAACAAATCGTGTGTATGGGGGGAGGTGAGGTATTTAAGACTCAAGTGCCACGTGTAACAGTCACAAAGCTCACCAGTGAGGGATTGCTTTGACCATTGTTCATAAATTTACTTGTGAAACCCGTAGAGCTCAGCTGTCACTCTTCGGGGCTCCCTCCCCCCCATTGGAGAGTCAATGGAGATCCTCTCATACTTCCTAGGCAAGCACTCCTCCACCCTAGGCTGTACCTCCTCTCCAGCCCTTTTACATTTTTTTTTATTTTGAGATAGGGTCTCAGTAAGTTGCCTAAGCTAGCCTTGAACTCACCCAGGAGCCTTCAAACCTTTAGTTCTCCTACCTCAACCTCCCAAATAGCAAGGATTCCAGACCTGTGACATCAGACCCAGCTTTGCTGAGTCCTTAAACACCCACGCAAATCCATCCCATAGGGTGTTTTTTTTTTATTCTTTCCTTGTTTCTTTTCTTTTTAAGATAGATTTCTATTCTGTAGCCCAGGTTGGCCCAGGGCTCACTATGTAGCCCAGGTTAGCCTCTAACTCACTTCAGCTTTCCAAGTGCCAGGATTACAGATGTGAGCCACCACACTCAGCACATAAGCCTCAGGTATGGGTGTGTGTGCTGTGTGTGTGTGTGTGTGTGTGTGTGTGTGTGTGTGTGTGTGTGTGT
>CABHPH010151719.1:19776-59857 GCA_902168325.1 Peromyscus nudipes
TAAGGAAGGAAGGAAGGAAGGAAGGAAGGAAGGAAGGAAGGAAGGAAGAAAGGAAGGAAGGAAGGAAGAAAGGAAGAAAGAAAAAAAGAAAAAACAGCTGATGAGTCTTTCTATCATTACAACCTAAGTGCTCAACTAAATATGAAAACAAAAAGTGATTTCTATTTATTCTCAATTAGAACCATTGCAGTTGAATGGGGAATGGGAACAGAGTCTGTGATTGTTGGTTTTAAATGTTGACTCGCCACAACCCAGAATCACTCGGGAAGAGAGTCTGAATGACTAAGTTGGCCTGTGCTCACGTCTGTGGGAGATTGCTCTGATAGTCAATTGATGTAGGAAGACACAGCTCACTGTGAGCAGCATTGTTCCCTGGGTAGGAGGGGAACTTGAACTATATAGGACTTGAGAAATTTAAACAAATATGTTGAAAGGCCTTGCTGCCTGGTCAGAGGTTGCAATCTACCATAGCCTGGCAGCTTTCTCTAAGCTCAGCAACATGAAGGATTTCCTTCCCCCTCCCCCCAGCAAAAGCTTCCTGTTCTCCACCTACCCTTATCTGGAGGATGTCTCTAGGTCCAGGATGACTGACTTATCTCAAGGGTGACCCTTGACACAGTTCCCTGCAAATGCTCTTCTCTTGAAGACCCACCTGATAATTAAGCAAGTGCTCCAGCTATTTTGATAAGAACATGCTTCCACTAATACAGCTATATGGTAGGAGCGTGCTACTTAATGCAAATTAAGATTTGTCCCCAGGCTCCCCAATCCTATATATTTGATACACTCTGGAATACAATTGAGCTGATTCACTGAGTTCATCTCCTGGAGGGCTGTCTCCATTGTACCCACAGCTGTCCGAACCCTGTTCTCCCTCTCTGTTCCCTCCACCTTCGTGAACCAGTGCAGCCAACAATCCTGAGGGAGAAGAAGAGCCACACAAATATAGCAAGCGGGCAGCCTGGGCGCTTTTGTTTCTCTCTGCCCTTGACTGACTGTGAATGTCATGTGACTAGCTACTTCCGTACCTGCCTTGATATCTCTGAAATCATGGGCTGTAACCTGGGCTTGTAAACTGAAATAAACCTTCCCTGGACTGGCTAGTCTTACGTCAACTTGATACCAGTTGGAGTCATTTTGGGAAAGGGAACCTCAATTGAGAAAATGCTCCCACTAGGCTGGCCTATGAGCAAGACTCTGGTACATTTTTTTTTAATTGATGACCGATGTGGGAGGGTCCAGCTCTATTGAGACAGTGACACCCTTAGGCTGGTGGTCCTGGGTGCCATATAGAAAAGCACTGCTCTATGGCTTCTGCATCAGCTCCTCCCCCCAGGTTCCTGCCCCCTGACCTGTGTGAGTTCCTGCCATGCCTTCCCTCAATAGACTGTGACCCAGGACAGATAAGCCAAATAACCAAACAACCCTTTCCTCTCTCAACCCTCCTCCCCATTGCTCAGGATGTTTTTTATCATAGCAACAGAAATCAAAGGAGGACAGGGGCTCACTATGTAGTCCAGATTGGTCTTCTTAGACCCTGGTAGCTGCCACATGACAGGCTCAGTGTGCTGGCTAGTTTTACGTCCACTTGACACAGCTAGACTCATCGGAGAGGAGGGAGCCTCGGTTGAGAAAAATGCCTCCATAAGAACTGGCTGCAGACAAGCCTGTACCAGGCTTTTTCTTTTGGGCCACCAACCAGTTCCCAAATCATGACACTGAGACTTAATATTAGTTATGAATGCTCGGCCTAGCTTAGGCTCATTTCTGGCTAGTTCTTTTTTAACTTAAATTAACCTGTTTCTCTTTATCTGCCTTTTGCCTCAGTGCTTTTTACCTTTATTTCTGTATGTCCTACTCTGTGTCTGCTGGCTGGTGGCTGCTTGGCTGGCCCCGGGCATCCCTCTCTTTTTCCCTCATTCTCTCCTCATTCTTCTCATTCTTTCTTTCTCAGCCTAGATTTCTCCTCCTATTTATTCTCTCTGCCCGGCAGCCTTGCCTATTCCTCTTCGGCCTAGCTATTGGCCATTCAGCTCTTTATTAGACCAAGCAGGTGCCTTAGGCAGGCCAGGTGAAACAAATGCAGCACATCTTAATTATAATTAAACAAATGCAGCATAAACAAATGTAACATATCTTTACACAGTTAAAGTAATATTCCTCAGCATAAATAAATGTAACACATCTTTGCCCTGTTAAAATAATATCCCACAACACAAGCCTGCAGGGCATTTTCTTAATTAGTGATTGATGGGGGAAGGCCCAGTCCATTGTGGGTGGTGTCACCCCTGGGATGGTGGTCCTGGGTTCTATAAGAAAGCAGGCTGAGCAAGCTATGAGGAGGAAGTCAGTAAGCAGCTCCCCTCCATGGCCTCTGCTTCAGCTCCTGCCTCCAGGTTCCTGCCCTGTTTGAGTTCCTGTCCTGACTTCCCTCAATGAACTGTGATGTGGAAGCCCAATAAGTCCCTTCCACCCCAAGTTGCTTTGGTCATGGTGTTTTGTCAAAGCAACAGAAGCCCTATCTAGGAAACTCAGCCCTCTGACCTCCTGGGCCATTAAAGAAGCAAGTTACAGTTAGCAGCAGAAAAGGGGATTCAGCCAAATGTGTCCACATTGGGAAGAAAAATAAGAGGTCTAGTGACAAGCCCTCACCTCGCCCCAGCCCATCTTTTGTGTCCTGACATGAGGTTTAGGTTTAAATAAAAGACAAAGCGTATGCTTAACTAAGCAATTCTTGTCACGGTATGTCTCTCCCATCGTTGATCCATTAGCTTCTGGGCTCCAGTCCACCTGTGAAATGGCCTGATGAGCTGTCAAACTCCTGCCAGGCCAACTCTGCCTCTGGGCTGCCCCACACAAATGCAAGCATATGCCTGATCCATCACTTTCCAGGAGACTGTCTTCCTCCTTTGTAGCCATAAGTTTCTCTGGTCCCATCTGGCCCTGAGGTCCCACAGCTGCTTATAAAATAATCACCCAGAGGCTTAATATTAATTGTAAATTATATGGCCTGTGGGTCAGGCTTCTTACTAGCTAGCTCTTATAACTTAACTCAACCCATTTCTATTAATTTATATGTTGCCACTTGGCCATGGCGTTACTGTGGGCATCTTGTTGCTCCTTTGGAGACGGGCTGGCATCTCCTTGACTCCACCCTTCTTCATCTCATCTTCAGTCTGAATGGACCACCTAACCTTATCCTGCCCTGCCATAGGCCAATGCAGCTTTATTTATCAACCAATCAGAGCGACACATATTCACAGGGTACAGAAAGACATCCCACAGCACTCCTTCTTCCATAGCCTCCTTTGGCTCACTTTTTTGGTACCAATCTAACTGGTACCAACCTTATTTTTCTCCCAGCATAAGCTTCCTGGAGAAATTCTAATTCCTTGGGGGAAATTCTGCCAGTAATCTCCTAGTTGAATGGAGGGATACACACGTCTCCTTAGAATGGCTTTGTTCCTGCCAGAATGACTAAACTTTTTAATCTACCCAGTGTGTGTCGCCACACCCAATTATAATGGCATATTAAAAGTCTGTAAGGCTGCCCGGGGGGTGGTGGCACACGCCTTTAATTCCAGCACTCGGGAAGCAGAGCCAGGCGGATCTCTGTGAGTTCGAGGCCAGCCTGGGCTACCAAGTGAGTTCCAGGAAAGGCGCAAAGCTACACAGAGAAACCCTGTCTCGAAAAACCAAAAAAAATAAAAAATAAAAAATAAAAAGTCTGTAAGGCTAGGGAGGCTGCTGGAAGAGAGCTGGTCTGGCATGCATGAGCTCATATACAACACTGTAAGTATTTTAGGGGAGTTGTTTATCGAAATAATGCTCAAAAACACAACATTTAGACCTTCTGGCACTAATTCACCTTTTCCTCCACAACTTATTTTAATTAATAAAGGCTCTAGCAAAAGTTTCAGATAATGTTACTACACACAGAAAAGTGAGCCGAAGGACACTGTGGAAGAAGGAGGAACACAGTCTCCTGGAAGTGATGGATCGGGTGTATGCTGGCTTGCACTTGTGTGGGGCAACCCAGAGGCAGTGGGTGGGAGGATGCTAGATGGTGATTAGTGTCTCTATTATCCACCCATCCACACTGGTTCCCTTCCCTTGCTGCGGGGAAGAATGCAGCAATAAACGTGGACGTGCAGGTATCTCTGTGGTGGACTCAGTTCTTCAAGTACACGTGCATGGGTGGGATAGCTGGGTAACTGTGGCAGTTTGATTTCTAGTGTTTTTGAGAAACCTCCATACTGATTTCCACGGCTGTGCTAGTTCACACTCCCCCAACGGTGAACCAGAGCCGCTCCTTTCCAGTGCCCTCGCCAGCACTTGGTGGTGGCCATTTTCTGTAAGCGCCCGCACATGTCTGAGCAAGGGGCTGAGGATTAAAACAGAGACAAGACAGCGGGTCATTCGTCTCCGTAGAATGCCCTTTATTGAAGGAGGGAGAAGGCCTTAAATACAGGCGTACAGCACAGTGGAAGAACCTGGGAGGGCAGAAGTTCGCTACAGATGTTTTACATTCTAGCATTACACCAATATGCAGGATACACAAACAAGGAACCTCCCTGTAAGTTGTTTAGGAGGAAGGAAACCGGCAGGGAATCAGCATAGGGAGGACATCTGATCAAGGTCAGCAAGCAAGGCAACAGCCACCCAAGGAACGGGGGTCAGGGCCCAACAATTTTCTTGAGAATGGCAATTCTGACTGGAGCGAAATGGAATTTCAAAGTCATCTTGTGATGTGCATTTCACTAAAGGCTAAGAAGATTGAGCAGTTAAAAAGAAAGAAAGAACATTGATTGGCCTTTTGTGTTTCTTCTTTGAACTATCTGTTAATGTCATTAGCCCATTTGTCGATAGGCAGTTTTGCTGTTTTGGTGTATAATTTTTGCAGTTGTTTATATATTCTGGTTATTAGTCACCTGTCTGGCATAGAGACGGCAGACCTTTTCCCATTCTGCAGGCTGTCTGTTCACCGTGCTGACAGTTTCTCTGCTGTGCTGACAATTATCCTTTCATGTAGCCCATTTGCTGATTCTTGGTACTACTTCCTATGTGTAGGAAGTTCTTTCTGTTACTTTTTTTTTTCTGCTTTATTTGTATGAGTGTTTTTTTTTTCCCCCTGCATGTATGTAAATGCACTGTGTGCATGCCTGGTGCTCATGGAAACCAGAAGAAAGGACTTGATTCCTAAAGTTATGAATATTTGGAAGCTGCCATGTGAGTGCTGGGAAGGAAACCCAGGCCCTCAGCAAAAGCTGAGTAGTCCTCTTAACCTCTGAGTATCTCTCTAGCTACCACCTAGTGTCTTTTTTTTTTTTTCAAACTGTGAGCCAGGGTCTCTCTTTATGTAGCCCTGGTGGTCCTGGAGCTTGGTTTGTAAGGCTGGCCTTGAACTCACAGAGATATGCCTGTGTCTGCCTCTGGCATGCTGAGATTTAAGGCTTGCACCACCACACCCAGCTTCTCCATAACTATGTTTGAAACGGACTCCCTGTGCTTCCTCTGGCAGTTTTCACGGTTCAGATGTTAAATTAAGGTCTTTTTTGGTTTATTTAAGAGCTCATTTTTGTGCAAGTTCAGAGTTATGGATCCAATTTCATTCTTCTATAGGTACCTACCCATTTCTGCCAATGCTGTTTATTGAATAGTCTGTCTTTTCTCCCCAAGTTCGTCAGATATTAAGAGGCCGTATCTATTATGGGTTCATTTATGGTTCCCTACTCTGTCCTGTTGGTCATGACATCAGTTTTTTGTGCTAGTACTGGGCATGTGTTGTCGCCATGGCTCTTCCTAGTCCCGAAGCCTATACCACACTCACACCTAAATATGTACACACATGTGAACACTGAAAGTGAGGACTGGGTGTTAGGAGCCTGCCCTCACTCCTGTACATGCGCAGCTCGGGGTCTTGCGTCTTACGTCATCGGGAGGCTCTGGCAACTACATAGGCACACGCACGGCGTGGTCACACAATCTGTGCCTTAAAAGAGCCGGCCACGGACCCCACCCTCTCTCTCTGTTCCCTGCTCTGCTCTGCACCCACCATCTTTCTCTCTCTCCAGGCCTGGCTCTCCTCCCTCCTCTCCCCTCCTTCCTCCCAATAAAGCTCTCTGTAACTCTGGTAGTTGTGGCCATGGCTTGTGACTTTTCCGCCAGCAACCAGCGCCGCCACCAGCACCGATTATCATCCTTTCATTGGGGAGTTTGCCACACAGCCCAACACCTAAGTCTGGTCTCTAGAACTGTGATGGAAGGAGAGAACTGTGGGGGTATTGTGTTGCCCAAAATATTGTGTATGCTAATAAACTTATCTGGGGTCAGAGAACAGGACAGCCACAATATTAAACATGAGGATAGGCAGTAGTAGCATACGCCTTTAATCCTAGCATTCCAGAGGCAGAAATTCATGTGTTCAAGGATACACCCAAGCATGGTGACCCACGCCTTTAATCCCAGAAAGTCAGCCTTTAATCCCAGGGAGTGGTGGTAGAAAGCAGAAAGGTATATAAGGCGTGAGGACCAGAAACTAGAGGCATTTGCCCTGGGGAGGCCTTTGGCCTGGAGAAGCATGTGGCTGGTTAAGCTTTCAGGCTTCTAGCAGCAGTTCAGCTGAGACCCATTCTGGATGAGGGCTCGGGGCATCCAGTCTGAGGAAACAAGATCAGCTGAGGATCCAGCGAGGTGAGATAGCTGTGGCATGTTCTGTCTCTCTGACCTTCCAGTGTTCACCCCAATACCTGGCCTCAGGTTTGATTTTATTAAGAAGAACTTTTAAGACTCATGCTACAGAGAACTAATTCCTCAAAACTGTTCTCTGACCTGCACACACATCCTGCTGGTATCTCTACCTCCCACGGCCACCACCACTGACATGACTGTCACGGATGAAGATGGGACCATTCCCTAATGTCTAAGCATGAGCATTTCCCAAGACACAGATATGACTATTAGTTGTTATTATGTGGCTCTGTGCTATTCATTAAGCGGCGCAGTTTACTGTGCAAGAAAAGCCACAAGGCACAACAAAACCCACTATAAGAGTTTATTAAGAGAAGGAACAGAGGGGAATGTGCTTAGGCCTGTGGAATTTGGTACAGGGAGAGAGAGGAGGGAGAAGAAGGAAGGGGTGGAGTCTGTGACCCGCTTTTATGAATTCCCCTGCACATGCGCATATGGGCTTACCTAGCTACACCTTGCATGCGCATAGATTATGTGGTCATGCTTCGAGCAAATTATGTGACCACGAAGCGCATGGATTACATAGACCATAAGGCCCCCGGGATGCTTGGCTGCTGGACAGCGCATGTGCGGTCATGTAGCGACAGTGACCAACCACCCTACCTCGGCTAATAGAAGCACCTGCTGCCTTTTTGCCAGGCACAGCTTCAGCCTAGGCCTGGTTTTCATTTAAAATTAATTAAATTTAATTTAAAACCTGAAATGCTAAAACTGCTAGGTCCTCGTCACAGGGTTAGTAGGATGTAGAGCCGCAGAGTCACATCCTTGGCTTCAGATGGAAATTCAAAGCAAGGCCTCCTCCTGAACTTACCCCAAGTGTAACACACACCGAGGTCATTTCAGCTCTTCCTGACGCCCCCTTGGTTCTCTTGAGATAACATCTCCTCAGTGCAGAGTGCTTAGACACAACTCGTTTAACAGGTATATTCCTGGTATGACCAGAATCTGAGGGTGTGTACTGGGGCCCTAGCGCTGAGGCTCCTCTAGGAATCTCCATGTAAGTAGTAACGGCGATACCCATGGAGCCCTGAGGCCAGAGAGAAACTGTCTCCACACCCATCTTTGTTTCATCTTTTCTGTAAATTAGGACACAGCAGTGACAAGTTGGAGACAGATGGAGCCTCTCCCCAGCATTGGCCAACACTGTGACTAAGTTCACTTTCCATCTCTGTGTAGACTGTGTTGTTTCCCTGAATGCAAGTGAGCATCCAACCCAAAGCCAGGTCTCTGCAAAGAGCTCTACCGAAAACTGAGGGGTAGAAACTGTGAAAGGAGAGAAATCAATGGGGGGACAGTTATGTGTCTCAGATTCTATTGTGGGGGGGGTGTGCTCAGGGGTACTGAAGGCTTTTTGGGGATTCCTAGGGGTTACAGTGAGACAGTGGATGGGAAATTCCCATGCTGGGGGGGGTACTTTCCAGAGAGTGTCCTCTTTCTCTTTGAAAGATATCTAGCTGGTTGTGATGGAACATTCCAGTAGGATTTGCTGAAGGAGATGGAGGCAGGAGTTCAAGGCCAGCCTGGGCTACATATTTGAGAGCTGGAGAGATGGCTCAGTGGTTAAGAGCACTGGCTTTTCTTCCTGAGGTCTTGAGTTCAGTTCCCATCAATCACATGGTGGCTCAGAATCAACTATAATGGGATCTGATGTTCTCTTCTGGTGTGCAAGTATACATGCAGACAGAGAGAGATAGAAAGTCTTCTGCACCTGGGACATTGACCTCTTGAGGCAAGCACTTGCATTTTTCTTTGCAAACTTTGTTATATTAATATTATTATTATCATTATTATTATTATTAAGCAAGTTTTCATTTAATATAATCTGGTCTCAGACTCACTATGTAGCTGAGGCTGACCTTGAACTCCTGATCCTCCTGTCTCTACTTCCAGAAGGCTGGGGTTACAGGTGTGTGCCTCCACACTTAGTCTCTCAAACACCTGGTTCTTGTATGTTACATTTCTGCAAGTCATTCACCTGAACTCAGGAGAGGCAGGACAACGCAGGCCTTTTAAAAGTATTTAACTACCGTGGGAAAGGGATGAGTCCTTACATGTCATAGGCAGAGAAAGTTTGCACAGGGCGGGAAGGGAAGAGGATGCTCCTGGCCGAGAGCAGAAAGACAGCCTGTTCATACTTCGACACCTTTCCTTCTTGAGTTTTTCTTTCTGTAGTTGAAATCTCTAGGCTCAGACTCAGGCACTTTCGTTCATTTCCTTCCTCAGGAGTCAACTAGTGCTCCTGTTGCTTATTTTCTAATATTCATTTCTCCACTTATCTAGAATCAAGCTCCTAACAAGACACAAACAGGGTGGAGATGTAGTTCACTGGTTAAGTAAGAACATTCACTTGGCATGCACAGGGCCCTGGGTTCCATCCCCAGCAACACCACCAAACAAAAACAAAAGATAAAAACTATCTCCTCACAGGGAAGGACTATGTCTTGTGTGCCTTAGTCTCCTCACAATATACATAAAATCAGGAAATTGTTTAGTTTATAATAAATATCAGAGGCCCCGACCCCATTTGATTCACGAAAATGTCACTTGTTTTAGGTAACTCTTCTATTATTTTATTTTCCTTGTGATTTTATCTTTGAGGTAGATACTTTGAGCTTTCATGCCACAAGCTAAGGCCTAAAAGAATTTAGTCAACAGCGCTGAAATTTCCTATGAAGGAAGTATAAGGTTGCTCCAGGGTATGAGTACTAGTCAACTGGAAGAAAAGGTTTATCATTCTTCAGACAAATCTATCTGGCTAAAGTATCACATGCCTCTCATCTGGCACAGGAGGAAATGGACCGTGCCCCAAGCTCCTGTTAGTTCCTGATATCACACTGGCAAGCGTAAAAGGGTCATGTCACACGATGAAATTCTCCTGAACTTACTTGGCAGGGAAACTGGGATGGTCAAGTAAAGCCTGGTTCTCACCCGTACCGTGTGGGGCATTTGGGGTGCAGTGTATTGAGAACAGGCTGTGCCCAACTCTAAATTACTCAATATCATATAAAAAAAGTTTTTTTTAACTCTGCGTCTTGCCTTAGGAGATTCCATTTTATGAGGTGCCATTTACTTCATTTTGAGAGGGAGGGAAGAATGCAACCCACGAACCACACCTTGTGCCACCCACAGAGTGACAAATTACTTCTTGAGACCAAAACTGGAACCACTGAAAAATTTACAGGGATCAGTTAAGACTCCCAGGCCATATGGGCATGTTAATCCTATCAGGAAAACCAGGGCCAAGAGCCTATCAGATGTATTAGCCAAGGAGAAGCTTTTTCACCTGGACCCCATAAAGGGATGGACATCCAGCACTGTGATGGCATGGCCCACACCAATCTTGCATCGGACACCCACCCGGATGTGTACACCGGGAGCCAGCCAGGAGAGGCCTCTCCAACTGTCACCAGAGCTTCAACTCTCTCAGTCCCTTACTCAGGCCCATCTGACTGGACTGGAGCCTGAACCCCACTGATTCCTGGTCTTGGACCATTGCTCAGCCTTTCGCGTGCAGCGGTACTCTATGTCTCTGCTCTCAAACCCTGACTCCAGCAGCAGCTCCCCCAGTACTAGTCTGGCTCTTTTGTTGTTGTTGTTGTTTTTAATTGAAGATAAAGTTATTTTCATACAATATATTCTTATCACAGTTCCCTCCCTCATCCCCTTCCAGATCCTCCCCACCGCCCTACCCTTCCAACTCCATGCCTTCTGGCTGCTTTCTTAAGAAAACAAACAGGCAAATAAAAAAGATAAACGAACAAGGATAAAACAAACCAAACTAACAGACCAAACAAAGAAAAGAAGGCGAAAGAAACCCCCCCCCACACACACACCATAAAAACTCAAAATTGGGGGAGTTGGGGATTTAGCTCAGTGGTAGAGCGCTTGCCTAGCAAGCACAAGGCCCTGGGTTCGGTCCTCAGTTCTGGGGGAAAAAAAACAAAACAAAAAAACCCCTCAAAATTGGGAATGATAAAAGTCAAGCAGTAAGGTTGAAAAAATCCACAAACAAAGCAATATGAGACCAAAAAAAAAGTCTCCAAAAACACCCTTTGAGTTGGTTTTGTGTTGACTAACTACTACTGGGCTTGGGGCCTGCCCTACATATGGCCTATCTCGTCTCAGGTTCTTGGCCACCTGAGCACTATCAGGCATGGGTTCCATTGCATGGAGAGGGCCATAAATCCAACCAGATAGTGGTCACTCCCACATCTGTACCAGCATATCATGCAGACAGGTCACCATTGCAGATCAAAGGGTTTGTAGCAGGGCTGGTGTTTACACTTCTGCTCTGGTAACATGCAGCGTACCTGCAAATACCATGAACGCTAGTCAGTAGGGGTGAAGGCTCTCGGTAGACACCAGCTCAGCTTCTCCATGTTCAGTGAGTTATGTAGGTGTTGTCTCAGCAATAGGGTCTTACCATCAGTTTGTGGAGAGCAACCAATAGCCTTGGCAATCACTTGAATTATTTGCCGGTTTCCATGGGACCCATTTGGTCAACAACTCCTTCAGATGTAACCCATTCCTGGTTTCACATGGTGGTGAGAGACGTCTACTTGGGGCTTTGTCTCGCCTGTTATTTGGTGGTTCCATGTGGATTTCTTTCATATATGTACGTATTTAAAGAGATTCTACCAGGCAGTGGTGGTGCACGTCTTTAATCCCAGCACTCGGGAGGCAGAAGCAGGCCGATCTCTGTGAGTTCAAGGCCAGCCTGGTCTATAGAGTAAGTTCCAGGACAGCCAAGGCTACACAGAGAAACTCTGTCTCAAAAACAGAATAGTAAGTGTGGTGCTTTAAATAAGAATGGCCCCTATAGACATATTTTTGGATACTTAGTTACCAGGGAGTGGAACTGTTTGAAAAGATTGGAAAGATTAGGAGGTGTAGGCTTGTTGGAGTAGTTATGTGTAGCAAGAATCCTAATTGGTTTTTTTTAATTTAAATTTTTTTCATTTTACATAAAAAACCACTGTTCCCCCTCCCTCCCCTTCTCCCATTCCTCCCCTACCTCCCTCCATCCCAGCCCCCCACCTCCCCCCCCCCCACCCCCCCCCCCATTCACACCTCATAGAGGGTAAGGCCTCCCTTGGGTAGTCAAAACCAGCTGATATACCAAGTTGGGGCAGGACTAAGCCCCTTCCCCTCTGCCTCAAGGCTGAGTAAGGCATCCCATCATAGGGAATGGGCTCTAAAAAGCCAATTCATGTACCCAGGATAGGTCCTGGTCCCATTGCTAGGGGTCCCACACACAGATCAAGCCACCCAACTGTCACCCACATTCAGAGGGCCTAGTTTGCAGGTTCCCCAGCTGTCAGTCTAGGGTCTGTGAGCTCCCACTAGTTCGGGTCAGCTGTCTCTGTGGTTTTTCCCATCATGATCTTGACCCCCTTTGCTCCTATAGTCCCTCCTCCCTCTCTTCAACTGAACTCCAGGAGCTCAACCAAGTGTTTCACTGTTGATCCTAATTGGTCTTAATAATAAAAACCTGGAGCTGGATATCTGGATAAATGCTGAAAGATCAGGGAGACAAAGGAGCCAGCCACAGCCACCTCTTGCCAATTCCTCAGCCTGAAAGGGGACCAAACTACTGTCTCTGCCCACCTTATATCCCTCTCTCCACCCAACCATATCATTTCCTGTTTTCTCCTCCCTAGTGCTAGGATTAAAGGCATGTGCCTCCTAAGTACTGGGATCAAAGGCATGAGATCCCAAGTGCTAGGATTAAATGTGTGTCTACCACTGCCTGGTCTCTATGGTTAACTAGTGACTATATCCACACTCTGATCTCCAGGTAAGCTTTAATTGTTAGAGCACAAACAAAATACCACCACATTTCCCCCTTTTTGTCTAAAATTAAAAAAAGAACATTATAACTAATGTAAATAAAGCTATATACAATAAGTACAATAACTATATATAATATGTACAAGCAATAAATGCATCAGCAATGTCTAGACCATTAACAATTGACAAATTCAGAGAAAATCCTCCATATCTATCCTATCTTGGTGAGTCCAAAAAGTTGCACCTAATTCACTTTCTATTCTAACTTGCATTACCAAAACTATCTTTTAATGTCTCTCAATATTATACACTTTACACCTCTTTAGTGAATTTCTTCTCTGAATCAGGTAACAAGGAAAAATATAACTATAAAGTCTTCAACTCCATCAGAGACCTGAGAAGGAAATAATATTACCTGAGCAAGCAGGAAGTGCAAGCAAGCGACTTCCAAAAATATGAGAAATGACAAAAACAGCTGGCTACCTGGATAATCATCCAAGGTTCCTCTGTAATGTTGGGGCATTCATCCTCAGCCTACAGGCCTAGAATATCTGACAAATTTATCTCTGAAGCAGGATTTTCTGCAGGGTTATTTTACCTTGTCTTGGCAAAGTTCAGAAGTCCTCTCTTTTGTGTCCTGCTTGTCCCATTTGAACAGTGTACTGCCAGCAGTCAATGCAAGGGCATTTTCTTGCCCAGTGGCTAATTTTTGCCACAAAGTAAATAAACTCCATATGGAGTTTCTTTGATGCCCATCATCTTCTCTGAAGTAGATTGATGCTTCTAGGAACGGACATGTCTCCTTGTCATTTAAAAAAAAAAAAGAAAATATGTTATTAAAATCTCTTAAATGCCATATTCTATAGATCTCTGAAGTGTTTGAAGACTACCTGTCTACCTAAGATACATCTCTGCTTGACCTTGATAACATACATAATATGACTACAAGTTTGATTGTAATATGTAACTACTAACCTGCATTTCTTTATTATACTAAATAGTTGGTAATAACAACCTTCAAGGACTAGAAATTTGTATTGCATTGTTAAATGAGATGTATAGGTACAATACCTTAAACAAGATTAGAAATGTATGTACAGTATGTTCTGATAAAAACAATCTCAACTTTGTATCAATATACAAAGATCCATATCAATGTAAAATATTTAAAACAAGTAGTTGCTTTTTAAAAGTAGATTCAATAATCTACCTTTTTATCCTATCATACCTATATCCTCTTTTTTCTTTTTTTCCAAAATAAGAACCCTGAATCTAATCTCCTTTGTTCAGCTTTTTTTTTAACCATTTCCAATAACAACTTGTAACCAATCATCCTAAACAATGACAAATATCCATAACTCATTGAACAACCAAAAACCCCTACCTCTTGGGAATGTGGGAGTTATGCTCTTAAAATTACTTCCTGCTCTCTGGGGGTGATGGCATCTTTAGGGGATCCTGAAAAGAAAAATTTGGGTTAATTGTCAAGTCCTGGGAGAGGTAGCTGTATCATTTGTTGTCCAGCCTCTGCATAATGGCAAAGTGCAGGGCTTGTCTCAAGTACTGTCTAGAGTAGTCTGTGAAGCTGGATCATCTCAGCTAGCCACCTCGAGATTGTCCTAAGCAGTTTGTAGTTCAAAGCTGATCTTTGAGTTGTATTTGTCAGCTTACTAGCATTACCATAGTTCTGGTGGAATTGTTGTTGTGGGGCCCCATCATCCTTCTGGAGACTTCAAAGGTCACTATTAGGCATGGTCATGGTTCACTGCCAAAAACTTAAACATTTATATGTCATATGCAGCAGCTCTCAAAGAGGTTAAAGGATCAATATTTGTTATGTACATCCAGAGTACAAAAACTTAGTTCTTAGTTACCTAATAGAGACTCAAACCTGAAATCATGTATAGGAAGCTAGATGAAGCCTTTTTCTAGAATTAGTTAGTAATCTATATGACCAATAATATTATAACAAAAAGCTCAATATATATATTAATCTTATAAATTTTGATATAATATTTATACCTTAATAAAAGTTCTAAAGAGTCAAAATAAAACCAATGGTATATGAGATTAGTGGCAATGGAATAGTCCCTAATTTTGGTTTTTCTTCTGTTCCATATCAGGTGGTTCTTCTGACATAAGACAGAGATTTTGGATTTTCCTTTTAACAAGCATGCTTGGGTTTAGAGAAGGAAAGAGCCACACTCCAACTCCAAAGCCAGCTTTAATTTTCAATTGAACTGGGACTACAAAAAGACCATTTGCATTATATGTCTGTAGAGAACAACAGAAACAAACATTTGGGAAGATTTATGACATTTTATCCTGTTGGAGATGTGATATACCAATAGTCCAATTTACTCTTTTTCTGGATGATTTGTCCTCTTCTTCTGATGTCTCATTTGTCCAGTGGTCTTCAGATTCTCTAGCTGGATGCCTTCATTCCCCTGAAATGACAAAAACAAAACACCTCCCCAACCCTAATTTTGAGTAGGTTCCCTTTTGGCAAGTTACATCTGATCAAATGGAAAGCATTTGTTAGTCTTAAAAGTTAGTTTAGATTGAATGGCCATGCTGTTTGATGAATTATAATTAAGAGGTCTCTCTTGTTCTGGTTTCTCCTGAAATTTTTGTTTTATCTTCTAAAGCTCTTCTATAATCCAGAGCAGTATGCTTTTTTATAATAGGCATTAGGTCCTTTAATTGCTCTGGGAAAGAGTTTACCCCACGATGGCAAGAAATGACTAAACTGAATTTGACATGGGGGCCTGTGAGAGGCCCCTCAAGGCATTTCCCAATGGCAAAGGGTTACTTTGACTATCCTTTGTTGATCTACATTCATTAGTCCAATGCCTGCCTTTGCTATACCTTCTGCATAATCCAGAAGGGAGGGACATTCTGTTGGGTTTATTCTTGGAAAAAACATTGTTTCTAGGAATGCCCTGTTTACAATCCCTTTTTAGATAACCTTATTTACCACAATTGAAACATCTGACATTTCAATTTTTCTTCAAACCTCTGGAAATCACTTCTATCCAAGCATCATCATGGTTATGAGATTCAATATTGACTGTATCCATTCCTCTAAGGGTGCTAATCTTGCCTTTAACAGCCTAATTACCCTTTTGCATTGTGCATTAGCATTTTCAAAGGGCAGAGATTCAATTATTATTTGTCTAGATTCTGAATTTGGTATTATTCTATTTACCACTGAAGTCAATCTTTGTAAGAAATCAGTGAAGGTTTCTTTGGGACCCTGTATAACTTTAGTAAATGACTCAGCTTTCTTTTCTACTTCTTCAATTCTGTCCTAAGCATTCAAGGATACTGTGCATCATCAAGCCAGGGTATGGTCATCATATAGAGACTGTCTTTGTATATAAGCATAATCACTCTCTCTAATAAGTTGGTCTTGGGAGGTTTCCATACCTCTGGCCCTACTTCGTTGTTCAATGGTCTTAGCCTCGTCTTTCTAGCAGGTACTCCATTGTAATTGAGGACCAGGCTCCAAGACTGCTGTAACCAAGTCTGTCCAGTCTTGAGGTATAATTCTATTACACATTGACCACAAGTTTAATATCTGCTTCACAAAAGGTGAATGCATGCCATATGAGAGTATTACTTCCTTGAATCTCCTTAAATCTAATATTTCCACAGGAGTCCAATCAGCTCCTATACAGCCTTGGGGTTATCTATTACTTGGCACTTCCTGTAAGATTACTGAATAAATTAAGGTTGGCTGTTTGAAAATCTTAGGCTGTTCCTCTCTAACCTTATAATGCAATGTTGAGATTGGTTCTCCTTTAAATTCCTCTGTCTGGGTCTGAATGTCTCTATGATCTGTTTTAATAAGCTTTTCTAAAACTTTTTTTTGGTTTTTTGTTTTTTTGAGACAGAGTTTCTCTGTGTAGCTTTGTGCCTTTCCTGGAACTCGCTGTGTAGACTGGGCTAGCCTCGAACTCACAGAGATCTTTATCTCCTGAGTGCTGGGATTAAAGGCGTGCGCCACCACCGCCTGGCTTGCTTTTCTAAAACTTTTATCTTGGCACTCATATTAACTTTTTAAATGATAAAACAGATAATATTTATAATTGACAGTATATAAACCCCATCAAAATTAATTATCCTCTCATTTAATTGCTCCATTTGCAAACTGTCCATCATATACAGAGACCTTACTCCCTCCATTGTAATAGTGTTTCCCATTTTTAATGTGGGGGAAAAAAACCTTCTCTCTTTTAATTAATTCCTCCCTTTAAGAAATCTCAATTGTCTCACCGAATCTGCCAACGATGGCAGTGAAGACGTGTGGCTGACTGATTTTGCATACAACAGTAGAAGCCTGAGCAGGTTTTCAAGGCAGCTACCTAGTTCGGCAGCAACCCAAGGAGGGGGTTCAGGGAAAGCCCACAACCCACCAGGAGAGAAGAAGCCAAATAGTCAGTGGTCTGCATGGGGGAACATGCAAAAGCAGCTACCTCCTGTGGTTTTTGGAGCCCAAAAGCCTATGGAGTTTGCTGCAGATGGGCTGCAACAGAAAAATCCCAACTTGCTCAGAGGCTTGAGGAAAAGAAAGGAAAACTTTAGCTGGTGATGTAATGACTCTGGCCATGTGCAGCGCTGGTCTGTGCTGATGGCTGCAAAGTCACAGGCAAGCAGCTTTTTCGTGAATTTGTGCCCCAAAAAGTTGGGCGCCAGATATAGCATGAATCCTAATTGGTCTTAATTATTAAAACTTGGAGCCAGATATCGGGGTAAATCCTGAAAGATCGGAGAGACGAAGGAGCAAGCCACAGCCACCTCTTACCTCACCAAATCCTTAGTCTGAAAGGGGACCGAGCTCCTGTCATTGTCCGCCTTATATTCCTCTCTCTGCCCAGCCACATCACTTCCTGTTTTCTCCTCCCTAGTGCTGGAATTAAAGGTGTGTGCCTCCCAAGTACTGGGATCAAAGGCATGAGATCACAAGTGCTGGGATTTTAGATGTGTGCCACCACTGCCTGACCTCTATGGTTAACTAGTAGCTAGGTAAACACTCTGATCTCCAGGCAAGCTTTAATTGTTAGAGCACAAAGAAAATATCACCACAGGTATGGCCTTATTGGAAGAAGTATGTCATTGGAGTGGACTCTGAGGTTTCAAAAGTCCCTCCCCCCTCTGCCTGTGGATCAGGACGTAGCTCTCAGCTACTGCTCCAGCACCCTGGGTGCTACCATGCTCCCCACCATGACGACAATGGACTAAATCTTTGAAACTGTAAGCAAGTCCCAATTAAATGCTTTCTTTTATAAGAATTTCCTTGGTCATGGTGTCTTTTCACAGCAATAGATCCCTAATTAGGACAGTAGGTTTCCACATGACCCTTTAAGTGGTCCTTAGCGTTAGCTGTCCCTCCCCATATTTCCTCCCTTACCCCCACCCTCTTCCTCTCCATTTAACCCTCCTATTCTGATCTCCCCTTTGTAGCACAAATCTTAAAAGTTCTTATTAATAAGATCAAACGTGAGGCCAGGTATTGGGGTGAATGCTGGAAGATCAGATGCAGAACAAGCCACAGCCACCTCACCTTGCCAATTCCTCAGCTGGTCCTGTTTCCTCAGACTGGAAGCCTCTGAGTCCGCATCCAGAATGAATCTCAGCTGAACTGCTGCTAGAAGCCTGAAAGCTTAACCAGCCAAATGCTTAACCAGGCCAAATGCCTCTAGTTTCTGGTCCTCATGCCTTATATATCTTTCTGCTTTCTGCCATCACTCCCTGGGATTGAAGGCTTGCTTTCTGGGTAGTCACCATGCTTGGCTGTATCCTTGAACACATGGATTTCTGCTTAGCTCTGCCTCCCAAGTACTGGGATTAAAGGCGTGTGCTACCACTGCCTATCCTCTATGTTTAATATTGTGGCTGTTCTGTCTCTGACCCCAGATAAGTTTATTAGGGTGCACAATATTTTGGGGAACACAATACCACACATTTCCCTTTTTTGTCTAAAAATTAAAAAAAGATTATAACTAATACAAGAAAAATTATATCCAATAAGTATATACAATATACACAGTCAAGATTACATTAACGATGTCTAGTCCATTAACATTTGACAGATTCAGACAAAAAATTCCATTATATATATAAAACAATGTCCAGTCCAGTAACATTTGATAAACTCAGACAAAAAATTTTCATTACTTATCTTATTTAAAACAAGTAGTTCCTTTTTAAAAGTATTTTTTCTTTTCATGATAGATTCAGTATTCTACCTTTTGTCATTTTTATATCTTCCCCTTTTTCTTTTTAGAGTAGATTCATGATCTACCCATTTATCCTATTATTTCTTTATCTTTTTTCTCGGAATAGATTCAGTGATCTACTTCATATCTATATTCTTTTCTCTTTTTTCTTTCTTTTTTAAACAAAACCTCTGAATCTAATCTCCATGTTCAGCTTTTTTCCTGACCATTAACAATTAACAACTTGTAACCAACCATCATAAACAATGACAATATCGATAACTCAAATGACCAAAAACCTCCCATCCCATCTCTTGGGAATGTGGGCGTCATTTTCTTAAAATTACTTCCTGCTTTCTAGGGGCGAAGACATCTTTAAGGAATCCTGAAAAGAAAATTTTGGGTTAATTGTCAAGTCCTGTATCATTTGTTCAGTCTCTGCATACTGGGAAAGTGCAGGGCTTGTTTCAAGTCCTTGTTCGAGTAGTCTGTCAGGCTCGATCATCTCAGCTAGTCATCTCGAAATTGTCCTGACCAGTTTGTACTCCAAAGTCGATCTTTCCTTGGTGTTAATCAGCTTAATGGTTTTATCATAGTCCATGTGGAATCATCATTGTGGAATTCTGTCATCTTTTTGAAGATTTCAAAGTTGCTGTTAGGTGTGGTCATGGTTCCCTGCAGATTTTATTTATTTATTTATTTATTTATTTATTTGTGCCTCCTCTGTGGTTTGGAGCAATCACAGTCTGATAAATGTCTGTCTCTTGGAACCACGTATGTTCTTCCCTAGAAGAGAATATCTTCACAGCAATTTCTCCCCACCATTTGTCTTGCCAAACTTTTCCAAACTGACCTTTGCCCATGCTTTCTTGTAACACGATGGTCCTGGCAATTCTTCTCTGAACAAGCAGCGGTAAACCCTTTGTCCCAGGTAGCAGCATCACCACAGTTACCAACACGATGAGAAGAAGCCAGCAACTTGGAGTAGCAGCCACTGCCTCCATGGTCCCACCACTGTTTGTGTGTGGTTCAGCCCGGGCCGAAGCTTCTCCCAAGCCTCCTAGGCTGGCCTCAAACTCGGGATCCTCCTGCCTCTCCCTCCTTCAGTAAAACCTACCAGCATGCGCCACCACAACCGGGCGAGTGTAGCTCGGGCCTCAGCTGGGGCCCACAAGGCCACAGGCAAGCAGCTTTTTCATGAATTCGTACCATTTCTCTCTATATATCCTGTTTCTCCTTCCTTGAGAGATCCTTCCCTCCCCACTAGCTCCTTACTCTATACCTAACTTTCGTGATTATCCAAACAGCGTGTTTATCAAAGGCTTAAAGGCTAACACCCACATACAAAAGAGTGTATACTGTATTTGTCTTTTGGGGTCTGGGTTTCCTCACTCGGGATGATTTTTTTTAGCTCCATCCCTTTACATGCAAATTTCATGATTTCATTTTATAAACTTTTTAATTCTGTACCCCATTTTTAATTGGGTTACTTGTTTTCTTGATGTTCCATTTTTTTTTTTAGTTCTTCATATATTATAGATATTAGCCCTCTACAGAATGTGTAATTGGCAAAAATCTTTCCCGTTACATAGCCTGCCTCTTTGCCAGATGATGGTATCCCTTGCTATACAGAAGCTTCACTTTGCTTGCTTGCTTGCTTTTTCTTTTTCTTTTGGTTTTTTAAGACAGGATTTCTCTGTGTAGCCCTGGCTGTTCTGGAACTCACACTATTGACCAAGGCTAGCCTTGAGTTCAGATTCACCTGCCTCTTCCTCCTGAGTGCTGGGATTAAAGATATGTGCCACCACCAGGCTACAAGCTCTTCAATTTCATAAGGAGCCATTTATTGATTGTTGTTCTTAGTGCCTATTCTGTCTTTTTTCCACTGTGTATTTCTTGCTTCTTTATCAAAAATCAGGTACCCATTGTTCTGTGGACTTATGTCTGGGTCTTTTATTAAGTTCCACTGATCCAAGCATCTGCTTTTATGCCAATACCATGCTGATTTTATTACTATAGCTCTATAATAAAATCTGAGATCAGGGATGGTGAAACTTCCAGCAGTTCTTTTATTTTTCAGGATTGTTTTAACAGGATTTTTTTGTGTGTGTGTTTTCATATGAAGCTGAACACTGTACTTTCAATTTCTATGTAGAATTTTGGGGGGGGATTGCACTGAATCTGTATGTTGCTTTTGGTAAGATGGCTATTTTTATTCTGTTAATCCTACCAATCCATGAGCATGGGAGATCTTTCCCTCTTCTGATATGTTCTTCAATGTCTTAAGTTTTGGTTTGGTTTGGTTTGGTTTTGGTTTTTCAAGACAGAATTTCTCTGTGTAGCTTTGGAGCTTGTCCTGGAACCCATGCTGTAGACCAGGCTGGCCTCAAATTCACAGAGATATGCCTGCCTCTGCCTCCCCAGCTCTGGGATTAAAAGTGTGTGCTACCACCGCCTGGCAGTCTTAAGGTCTTTATCATACAAGTCTTTCACTTGTTTGGTTAGAGTTACTCCAAGATGTTTTGTGGTTTTTGAGGCGATTGTGAAAGGTGCTGTTTCCTTGGTTTCCTTCTTAGTCTATATGTCGTTTGTATATAGGAAGACTACTAATTTTGGTGTGTTAATATTCTGCTACTTTGCTGAAAGTGTTTATTCACTGTAGAAGTTTCCTTGTGGAGTTTTTAGGGTCATTTATGTATACAATCATATCATCTACAAATAAAGATACTTTGACTTCTTTCTTTCCAACTTGTATCCCTTGATCTCCTTTAGTTGTCTTATTGCTCTAGCTAAGACTTCAAGTACTATATTGAATAGGTAAATGGAGAGTGGGCAACCTTGTCTTGGTCCTGATTTTAGTGGAAATGCTTTGAGTTTCTCTGCATTTTGGTTGATGTTGGTTGTGAGCTTGCTGTAAATTACCTTTGTTATGTTGAGGTATGTTCCTTGTATCCCTAGTCTCTCCAGGACTTTTACCATAAAGGGGTGTTGATTTTGTCAATTTTTTTTCTGCATCTAATGAGATGATCATGTGGTTTTTATCTTTCAGTGTGTTTATATGGTGGATTACATTTATTGATCTATGTATGTTGAGCCATCCGTGCATCTCTGAGATGAATCCTACTTGATCATGGTGGATGATCTTTTTGATGTGTTTGGATTATTTTGCCAATACTTTACTGATAATTTTTGCATCTGTGTTCATAAAGGAATTTGATATGTAATTTTCTTTCTTTGATGGGTCTTTGTGTGGTTTAAGCATCAGAGGAATTGTGGCTTCACAAAAAGAATTGGTCAATGTCCCTTCTTTTTCTCTTTTGTAGAATAATTTGAAGAGTATTAGTGTTAATTCTTCTTTGAAAGTCTGGTAGAATTCTATGCTGAATCTATCTGGCCATAGGCATTTTTTTTTTTGAGAGACTTTTAATTACTGCTTCTATTTCTCTAGTGGTTATAGGTCTGTTTAAATTGCTTATCTGATCTTGATTTAACTTTGGTAGGTGATATTTATCAAGAAATTTATCCATTTCTTTTAGTCTTTCCAATTTAATGGAGTACAGATTTTTAAAGAATGTCTTTATTCTTATTATTAAAAATTCTCTGGAATTCCTCAGTGTCTGTAGTTATGTCCCTCTTTTTCTGTCAAATTTTATTAATTTGTATCTTCTCTCTGTGTCTTTTAGTTATTTGGCTAAGGATTTATCTATTTTATTGATTTTCTCCAAGAACCAACTCTTTGTTTAATTTGATTCTTTTTCTTTTTTTTTTTTTTTTTTTTTTTGGTTTTTTGAGACAGGGTTTCTCTGTGTAGCTTTGTGCCTTTTCTGGAGCTCACTTGGTAGCCCAGGCTGGCCTCGAACTCACAGAGATCCGCCTGCCTCTGCCTCCCGAGTGCTGGGATTAAAGGCGTGCGCCACCAACGCCCGGCTTGATTCTTTTTCTTTCTTTTCTTTCTTCTTTCTTTTTTTTGTTTGTTTGTTTTTGTTTTTTTGAGACAAGGTTTCTTTTTGTAGCCCTGGCTGTCCTGGAAATATCTCTGTAGACAAGGTTGGCCTTGAACTCACAGAGATCCACCTGCCTCTGCTACCTGAGTGCTGGGATTAAAGGCGTGCGCCACCACCATCCAGCCCAATTCTTTTTATGTAGTCACTTAGTTCTATTTGCCTGTTGGAATCACCTTCATTGTGTCACATAGGTTTGGATATGCTGTGTTTTCATTTTCATTCAATTCTAAAAAGTTTTTAAGTTCCTTCTTTTTTTTAAATTTTTTTATTTATTTATAATTTTTTCCATTTTACATACCAACCACAGTTCTCCTCCTATCCCTCCTCCCACTCCCCCTGCCTCCCCATGACCCACCCCCATCCACTCCTCCAAAAGGGTTAAGTTCTTTCTTAATTTCTGTCTTGAACCAGCTTTCATTCCATAGTGAGCTGTTCAGTTCCCACAAGTTTGTATTACTTCTGTTGTTTCTGTTATTGATATTCATCTTTAAACCATGATGGGTAGATAGGATGCAGTGTTGTTTCAATTTTCTTGTATCTGTTGAGACTTGCTTTGTGTCAAAGAATATGGTCAATTTTGGAGAAAGTTCCATTAGCTACTGCGAAGGTGTATTCTTTTGTGTGGGTGTGAGATGTTCTGTAAATATCTGCTGGGTCCATTTGATTTATGATGTTATTTAGCTCCAGCATATCTTTGTTTAGCTTTTGTCTGAATGACCTCTCTATTGTCAAGAGTAGGGTATTGAAATCACCCACTATCACTGTGTGAGGGTCAATATGTGACTTTCACTATAATAGTATTTCTTTTATGAACTTGGGTACCTTTGTGTTTGGTGCATACATATTTAGAGCTACAACATCCTCTTGGTTGATTTTTTCCTCTAGTGAGTATGTAGTGTCCTTCCCTATCTCTTTTGATAAGTTTGGATTTGAAACCTAACTTGTCAGATATTAACATGGCTGCATCTGCTTATGTGAGGGTGATGTCTGTCCTTGCTGGTGAGGTGTGTGTCATAGGGTTTTTATTGCTGTCAAGAGACACTATGACCATGGCAACTCTATAAAGGAAAACATCTAACTGGGCCTGGCTTACAGTTCAGAGGTTTAGTCCATTATTGTCGTGGTGGGGAGCATGGCAGCATGCAGGCCGATGTGGTGCTGGAGAGATAACTGAGAGTTCTATATCTAGATCAGCAGGCAGCAGGAAGAGAGAGTGACACTGGGCCTGGCTTGAGCATCTGAAACCTCAAAGCCTGCCCCCAGTGACACATTTCCTCCAACAAAGCCATGTCTACTCCAACAAGGCCACACCTCCTAATAGTGTCACTCCCTATGGGCCTATGGGGACCATTCTCATTCAAACCACCACAGTGTTTCTTGGATATAGCAGAAAGATATATCCTGTTTTTTTAATCCAATTTGTTAATCTGTGTCTTTTTATTGGGGAATTAAGACAGTTGATGTTGAGAGTTATCAATGAGCAGTGGCTTTTTTTATAGGTATTGATAACTTGTCTTTGTTGGGTGAGTGATCCATTGCTTGGTTTCTGTTGCCCTCTCTGGATCTTAGGAAAGTGTGTTGGCTGTGGTTGCCTGATAGGGAGTCTCTGCCAGGTGTGGCCACTGGGTTTCCCAAGTAGAACGTGTTTCTGGGTACTAGGGTTGACAAGAAGGAATGGGAATGGGGTAGGAGGGGGTGAGCTGAAGGAGTCCACAGGAAGGAGGAAAGCTGGATCTCCCCCAAGGTTCAGAGGAGTCCTTGGGGAGTGGAGTCAGAGATGGAGGACAGTCCCCTGAAAGTGGTCTGTTAGTGGGTTGGGGATGAAACTGGGGAATTTGCAATGGAGAACAGAAAGGAAAGTGAAGATCGCTTGTCTGGTTCCCAGGCCAGTATGGCCAGTAGCTTCCCAGGTAGAGTCTTTAGCCCTACGCCAATCTTTTTTTTTTTTTTGTAGAGAGTTTAGATTGACACAAATCTTTCTACATTTGCTTTGTATGACCTAGACTAGAAGAAAGTCTGGGGACGTGTTACCTTTTATTAGTAGACAAAACCCATGCACAATAATTACAAGACAGAAAGAAGAATCCAGGCCATGTTACCAGCTGCTCCACTGTTCCCACTGAGGGTGCAGCTATCTGCTACTTTCGCCGCTGCTTTCTCATTTCCAAGGGGGCTGTGGAAGCTCACTAAGCTATGCTTCCTCCATGGTTTGCTACAAGCTCCTCCACAGTCCAAGAGAGAGTGTGCTTCTCCCCACCCAGCCACTTTATATTGGGATTCAGATCACACACTCTCTAATACAAACTTTGCCCTTGGGCCAAGCTGCTCCCTACTATTGGCTATTGGACTGAATGGCAGAATTCCCACAACATTTCCCCCTTTTTGTTTAATTAAGAAAGAAGGTTCCAATCCTGACATAATAAAACTATATACAATAAGAACTATGATCAAGTATTGTCCAGAGGAAGGAAAAGGTAACAACCTAAGCAAAAATGAAACTACATGTAACAGGAATAATTATCAAGTAAGAAACACATTCTAGATGTCCAGACCATAGGTAATAGGCAAATATATAGATTACTCTAATAGTTGTCCTTTCCTGAAGAATCTACATTTTGTGCTTAATGTGTCTCTAGCTAAGATTTGGGAGGACTGTAACTGTAACTATCTAGTATTCAATCCCATCAAAGACCTGAGAAGGAATATAATATTACCACAGTAAGTGGGAAGCAGGCAACTTCCACAAAATGTAAGAAATAACAGAAACAGCTGGCTGCCTGGAGAGTCACCCAAAGTTCCTCTGCAACATCAGGGCATTCATCTTTGGCCCACAGGCCTAGAATCTCTGACAGACCCTTTGCAGAAGCAGGAAATTTTGAAGGACTGTCCAACTCTGTCTTGGCAAAGTTTGGCAGTAGCTTTTCTTTGTGTCCTGCTTGTCCAGATTGAACAGGATGTCTTCTGTCAGCAGTCAGGGCAAGGGCAGTTTCTTACCCTATAGGCCAGTTTGTGCCACAAAGAAAGCGAACTCCACATGGAGTGTCTTCAGTGCCCATCATCCTCTTTAGAAGTAGAGTGGTGCCACCAGGAACAGATATGTCTCATGTCAAATAAATTTTAAGCTATTAAAAACATTTTAAATGCCATATTCTGTACGTCTTTGAAGTGTTGGAAGATTACCTATCTATTTGGAACATATCTCAGCACACCTAGAAAACCTAACTATGACTATAAGTTTGACAAAATGAGTGGCTATTAGCCTGTAATTTTTTATTATTCTATATAGTTTTAAGGACTAAAACTTCGTATTATAAAAATAAACAAGCTATATAGGTAATGCCTTAAGCAAAACAGAAATGGATGTACAGTATAAGGTCAATAACCTCAAAATTGTGACAATATACAAAAATATCTTTACCCAGAAGTAGAAATATATATACAATATGGCAAAAGTAACCTTAACTTACATCAATATACAAAAATATCTTTTTTTTGAGACAGGGTTTCTCTATGTAACAGTCCTGACTGTCCTGGAACTTGCTTTGTAGACCAGGCTAGGCTTGAACTCATAGAGATTCATCTGCCTCTGCCTCCCAAGTGCTGGGATTAAAGGTGTGCACCACCACTGCCCAGCAAAAAAATATCTTAAACAGAAGTAGAAAAATATATATGGTATAACAAAAATAACTTTACATTTGTGTCAATATACAAAAATGTCTTAAACAGAAGTAGGAACATATATACAATAAAAATAATTTTGAATTTGTATCAATATACAAAAATATCTTAAGCAGAAATGGAAACATACATAAGTATAACAAAAATAACTTTGAATTTGTATCAATATACAAAAGTACATACCAATATAAATTATTAAAAACTGATAGTTTCTTCTTTTTGGTTTTGTTTTTTTTTTCGAGACAGGGTTTCTCTGTGTAGCTTTGCGCCTTTCCTGGAACTCACTTGGTAGCCCAGGCTGGCCTTGAACTCACAGAGATCCGCCTGGCTCTGCCTCCCGAGTGCTGGGATTAAAGGCGTGCGCCACCGCCACCCGGCAAAAAACTGATAGTTTCTTTTTTAGTTAAAAGTAGATTTATTAATCTACCTTTTTATCCTATCATATCTATCCCCCATTTTCTATTTCAAATGAGATCCCTGAGTCTAATCTCTTTTGTTCTGCCCTTTATCCTATAGCAACTTATAACCAACCCCTCTACCTGACAACAGTTATCCATACCCCTGAGAAAGACCAGAAACCATCCATCCCACCTATTGGGAAAGTGGGCATCACATTCTTAGAACTACTTCCTGCTGTCTTGGGGGTGATGGTATCTCTATGGGACTTTGAAAAAACTGAAACAATGGTTAAGTCTTGGGAGAACTAGCTGCAACATTTGTAGCCAGGCTCTGAGTAAAGGGTAAAGCTTATCTGAAGTTCTGGCAGGAGTGGTACAAGAGGGTGGACCATCTCAGCTAGCCACCTTGGAATTGTCCCAAGCAGTTTGTAGTCCAAAGCCAATCTTTGGGTGGTGTTTATTGGGCTTAACGGCATTATTATGATCCAGGTGGAATCATTGTTGTGTGGTCCCATCATCTTTAGGAGACTTCAGAGATCACTGTTAGGGAAGTTTATTGTTACTGTGGAAAACTTAAACATCGTTGATACCAAAATGGAAAGTTTAAATTTTACGATAGTACTATACTTAGAGAAAAGAGTCAAAATAAATTTGAGGGGTAAGAGATTTGTGACAATAGTCCCTAAATTTTGATTTTCTTTTGTCCCATACCAGATGGTTCTTCTGATATGAGACAGAGATTCTGAATTTTCTTTTAACAACATGCTTGTGTTTAGAGAAAGAGACAGCCACACTCCAACTCCAAATCCAGCTTTAATTGAACCATTAGGCCAGGTTATTCCTTTTCTTGGTAATTTTTTCTGAACAGTTCTCCTTTCTTCTTTAGATTTCTATCTATCCAAAGGCCCTTGATGTCTTCAGGATGGATATTTTTATTTTCCTATAAAGAAAAACAAAAACAAAACCCTGCCCTGACCCTAATTTGGTGAGTTTTTCCTTCTGACATGTTGACTCACCATATCGGTTGATGAACTATCACTTCTCCTAATCAAGAGGTCTCTCCTGATTGAATTGAATCTTCATTAATTTTGATGGTACCTATAGATTTTCTTCTCATTTGGAAACAAAAGTAAAACTCCTTCCCCAACATAACACATACCCTGGTTTCCATTCTGAGGTCCACACATCTTTAAAGTATACGGGCTGATTTAATTCAGTAGTTTTCTCTACTGTCCAATGTCTCTCTACAGCTGTCATTTCTTTCTCATTAGCATTTAGAAAATTTAAAGTTAATAAGACATTATATAATCTGTCTCTGGGGGTCTTACCCCTTTGTTTGTTTAGCATTTCTTTTAAAGTATGATTAGATCTTTCCACAACTGCTTGACCTGTAGGATTATGTGGCATATCTGTAATATGCTTTATGTTGTAATATGCAAAACACTGTTTAATTTTACTGGAGACATATGCTGGAGCATTGTCAGTCTTAATTTGTACAGGTATTCCCATGATGGCCATGACTTCTAACAAATGTGTGATTACAGAATCAGCCTTTTCAGAACTCAAAGCAGTTGCCCATTGAAGTCTGAATATATATCTATGTTGTGGTATACATATTTTAATTTTCCAAACTCTGCAAAATGAAACACGTCCATTTGCCAAATTTGATTTCTTTGAGTACCCTTTGGATTACTTCCTGCAGGTAGTGGAGTTAGGTTATGCAAGGAATAAGTAGGACATTTTCTCATAATTTCCTTGGCTTGTTGCCAAGTGACAGATTTTTGAAATTCTTGCTATTGACATGGTGTTTTTTAAAGAAATTCTGGGGCTTCTAGCACATTTCATACCAATAGTTGATCAATTTCATCATTACCTTGAGCTAGAGGGCCTGGTAGACCTGTATGGAATCTAATATGTGTTATATGTAAGGGATGACTTCTATTTCTGATTATTTCTTATAACTGAATAAATAACAAGGTCAATTCTGTACCATTTGGAATAAGTTTAGCAGTTTCAGCATGTAAAATAACTTTCTGCACATAGTCAGTAACTATGTTAAGAGGATCTGGAAAATCTAATACCGTGAGAATAGCATATAATTCTGACTTTTGAACAGAATCATAAGAGCTTTGAGCCACTTTATTCAAATTTCTTGATTTATAGCTTGCCTTTCCTGATTTGTTGGTATCCATATAGAATGTAGGGGCTCCAGGAACTGGTGTTCCCCATACAACATGAGGAAGAATCCAATTAGATCTCCTTATAAACTGAATTCTCTTGCTTTTGGGATATTTGTTGTTAATCTCTCCCAGTAAATTACTACAAGCTCTTTGCCAATGTTTATTTTCTGTGAATAAAGAGGATATTTCATCATTAGTAAAAGGTACTACAATTTCTGATGGGTCCATTCCTGTCAACTGATGAAGTCTTAATTTTCCTTTTAGAAAACTTTTTCATATATATCTTTAATGTTTTACTCTGTTTGTGTGGTAAAAAAAAAAACACATCCATTCTAAGATATTTTATTCTCTCTGCATTAAAATTCCTGTAGGGGAATGTGTAGAGGGTAAAATAACCAGAATGCAATCAAGCTCCAGATCCAAACAATCCACATGTGCATCCTGTAATTTCTTTCCACCAAAGTCAATTCTCTTTCAGCTTCATCTGATAACTCTTTTGGACTATTTAAGTCCTTGTCACCTTTCAGGGTTTGAAACAAATTACTTAGTTCTTGAGTTGTTACTCCAATAGTGGGCTATAGATAGGTAATGTCTCCCAGCAATTTTTGAAAGTTATTAAGAGTCCACAATTGATCTCTCCTGATTGTACCTTTGGGGTTGAATTTTTTGTAAACATGTTTTATATCCTAAGTAATTAATAGAATCTCCTCTTTGTATTTTTTAGGAGAATTTTGTAATCCCCCGTAAGGCAAAAATTTTCTTTACTTCTGCAAACATTTTTCTAAAGTATCTACATTTGAATCAGCTAATAAGATATCATCCATATAATGGTAAATTATAGATTGAGGAAACTGTACATGAATTACTTATAACGTCTGTCATACAAAATGTTGCCCAGGGTGGGGCTGTTTAACATCCCTTGTGGGAGACTCTTCCATTAATATCTCTAAACAAGCTGAGAATTATAAGTAGGCACTGTGAAGGCAAAATTTTCCCTATCCTTTTCTTGTAGAGGTAGGGTGAAGAAGCAGTCTTTCAAATCAATAACTATAATAGACCATCCTTTAGGTAACAGTGAAGGCAGGGGAATTTGAGACTGTAGAGAGCCCAGTGGCTGAATTACTTTTTTTATGGCTCTCAAATCTGTCATCATTCTCCATTTTCTAGATTCCTTTTTAATAACAAATACAAGAGAATTCCAAGGACTGTTCAATTCTTCAATACGTTGAGCATTCAGCTGCTTCTGTACCAGCTGTTCTAAGTCCTGTAATTTTTCTGATGTCAAAGGCCATTTTTCCACCCAGACATGTTTGTCAGTTAACCATTTTAAAGGTAGAGCTGTTGGTACCTCTGAAAGATCAAGAGCTGTTGTGCCTTGTTTTTGTACAACGTGACTGGTTGGTGACTGTTCTTTATAAACCTTTTAATATTTTTTCCAGAACCATATGTTGATTTATGGTTTGTTTCTCAGGTTGGAAGAATACTAATCTGGGTATTCCATTGCTGTAACAAATTACAACCTCATAAATTCATTGCTATATAAGTCACATATGGCTTTGATTTTCCTTTCTGTCCTTTTGGCCCTATACATTCAACACATCTCATGCTTTGTTTTACTTGAGATATGGTTCCAATCCCTAAAAGCAGAACATTTACCTCCTGAAGAGGCCAATTTGGATGCCATAATTCTGGTGCAATTATAGTTACATCTGCCCCCATGTCTAAAAGACCTTAAATTACAATGTCGTTTATTCATAACCTTAGCTTTGGTCTTTGATCTGCCAAAATATTCATTTTATGCTTTCTCCTGAAACTTTTATCTTTTAAAGCTATTATATCATCCATCAAAGTATGGTTTTTTATCATAGGCATTAAGTCCTTTAATTGCTCTGGGGAGGAGTTTCCCTCATGGTGACAGGGAATGACACCACCTCTGTCACAACACACTCCCTCACTACCATTTTTATCCCATTTCCCCTATCCTCACTGTAGTAGCCAGGGTTCTCTATGTAGCTAGAGTTTTCCTGCCTGACCCACAGTCAGGACAAATCTCTGTCACCTGCCAGTCCCACAACCGCTCAGACCCAACCAAGTAAACACAGAGACTTATATTGCTTACAAACTGTATGGCCGTGGCAGGCTTCTTGCTAACTGTCCTTATATCTTAAATTAATCCATTTCTATAAATCTATACCTTGCCACATGGCTTGTGGCTTACCAGCATCTTCACATGCTGTTTGTCATGGTGGCGGCTGGCAGTGTCTTCTCAGCCTTCCACTTCCCAGAATTCTCTCCTCCTTGTCCCGCCTATACTTCTTCCTGCCTGACCACTGGCCAATCAGTGTTTTATTCATTGACCAATAAGCAACATGTTTGACATACAGACCATCCCACAGCATCTCTAGGGGAACTGAACATATGTAATGAATCTCTTTCTATATATAGAAAGGGGATTTATTAGAATTACTTAATAGGCTGTGATCCAGCTAATAATACAACAATGGCTGTCTGTGAAAAAAAGGTCCAAGAATCCAGTAGTTATTCAGTCCACAAGGGACTTCAGCCAGAATCTGGAAGTATTAGGCTCCAATGCCAATGAAGGAATGGACTAGTGAGAAGGGCAAGCAGGCAAAAAGAGAGCAAGCTTTCTTCTTCCATATCCTTATATAGGTTTCCAGAAGAAGATGTGGCCCAGATTAGAAGTAGGTCTTCCTACCTTAAAGATCCTGATTAGAGGTGGATCTTCCCATTTCAAATTAAGCAAAAATCCCTCACAGGTGTGCCCCTCTGTTTTGGGGTTTTAGTTAATTCTATATATGTCATGGACATAATACAGCAGATGGCAACTACTATTCAAGAGGTCAACCGACCAGATGAATAATTGTTGCACAAATCCTAAGTGGTCTTATAATAAAAACCCAGAGCCAGATGTTGGGGTAAATGCTGAAAGATCAGAGAGATAAACCATAGCTACATCTAACCTCACCAACTCCTCCAGAAACCCTCAGACTGAATGCCTCTGAGTCCTCAGCCAAAAGGCTCTTCAGTTCCTGTCTCCTCACACCTTATATGCCTCTCTCCACCCAACCATTTCATTTCCTGTCTCAACCTTTCTAGTGCTGGGATTAATGGCATGTGTGCTTCCCAAATATTGGAGTTAAAGGTGTGTGCCACCACTGCCTAGCTCTGTTTCTCTCCTAGACTGGATCAATCTCATGTAGCCCAGTGGGGCCTTGAACTCACAGAGATCCAGATGGATCTCTGCCTCTCGAGTATTAGGATTAAAGATGTATGCCACCACTGCCTGACCTCTATGTTTAACTCTGTGGCTGGCTCTGTCCTCTGATCTTCAGGCAAGCTTTATTTCTTGGGTTACAAATTTCACCACAAATAATTCTCTGATGGAGGAACCTCTTTCAAGCAAGGCTTGGGTTTTTATATTTTCCTCTGCCTTACTATGGATTAGAGATATTCTAGAATCATATATAGCTACACCTACAAGATGTTTACACTAGTTCTCAATGTAGATTCTTTTCATTCTCAAATTAGTTATTCTTTGCTACATTTATCCACTAATATAAAAATGGCTAATTACTTCACCCATTTCTTACAAAAATTTTGTTCCAATTAACTCTCTATGAAATTTTCTTATTAATTTGTGTATCATTACAGGATTAACTATTATACTTCTAGTCATTTCTTTCAGTCATCTTCAGACTTTTAATTATCCATATTATATGATGCCCATAGGGAGATTTACATGCTTTTTTTTATTAAATGAAAAAGGGTGAGATGTCATGGGCCATGGCATAATACAGCAGATGGCAATTTATATTCAGGTGTCAACCCACCAGATGAATAATTATCTGATGGAGGAAACTCATTCAAGCAAGGCCTACAAGAACACAGACACTGAATACAGTTTGCTTCTGTCTGTAATCTCACATATGCAAAAACAGCTATCGGAATTTCCCCACTACCTGTACTGTAATGTGTCTATCTCATGACTGCATCTCAATCTTATGGACATTTATATCTGTGGATTGTCAGGAAGATGACTCCTCCATAAGATATATAATTTTGATAAATGAAAATAATGTTTCATAGGTAGGCCTATTGTTACACACAAGGCCTGTGTGTCAGATCTGAAAACTATTTTATATCACAGCTCAGGTTGACATAAGAAAATGGTTGCATCCCCCAGCTCTAAGACAACTGTATATCCTCAGCTGATTTAATGCTTCAAAGTAACATCAGATTAAGAACAAGTGCCTTGCTAGTGGGTTTTAAGATAAACATTCCCCATCTTAGATCACAAGGACATACTGAGCTATGTTCCTAAATACAAAAAAAGGCCAATTATTGCGAGCTGGCAATTGATTTAGTCCTTGCGCACATTCCTGACCTCAATTTGTGAAAATGTATTTTGACTAGTCAAGGCTACAGAAAATAACTTGACTCTGTAGCCCCTAATGAGGGCTGCAGGTGTTCTTAGACAATCAGGCATTACACACAGGATAGAAAAATACATTTCAAGATTTAAAAACCTTTTATTGTCACTATGCCTTAGAGAATGCCATAATGAGCTCATATTAAAAAATTTAGGGTTAATCTGAGTTTCAACCAAAGCATTTATGACACAATTCTCTTTCTGTAAATACTTCGAGAAAGCCCAGCATTTCTGTTAATCACAAAATGTTAGTTTAAAATGTTTATTACATTCAGAAATATAGGATATATATATATATAAATTCCTTATTTTTCTTAGACTCCTCAACAGTCTAGCTTTATAACTTTTTAACCCTTTATAAGATTATTTCTTTAGTTAGATAACATAATGACTGATTCTTTATTTGTAGCTGCAGCTGCATTTTATAGCCAATTAAGAAGTTGAGATTTATTACATATGTATTGTCAGGATGGCTCTGTTTCTTATCATTTACTGAAATGTGACCTTAAATGTAACTTCTATATTCAGCATGAAATATTCTATTGGAATATTTATACTGTTAAGAACAAAGAAAAGCTGGAACCAAGAAGAGAAAATAGAGAGGAGATTCAGCTGCATGAGAAAATAAAGGGAGACACCATCAGAATGTGTGTGCTCCTTTCCTAAAGCCCCACTACTCTACAGCATTCTCTTTACAACCTTGCAGCAGCCTTAGAGGCTGGTCTTTAGGCTGCAATGCAGATATAATCAAGCTGACATCCAAGAATCACCATCACACTCACTATCTGATTCTTTTCATGGGTTGCAATGTTTGGGATCCCAGGAGGGGCTCTTTGGTACAGATCAAATGTGTACTCTCTTCTATTACATGCTGCATCCCAGCTAAAGGACATAGCAAGATAATACTTCCAAATCATCTCCATATCTGTTTTTCAGCCAAGTCAGAAGCTAAAATGAAGAACAGCTCCTGCATGCCTACTTCCCATTGTAATTCTTCTGTTACATAAGCGGATAAATTATCACCCATAGCAGGGACCACACAACTGCCAACAAAGCGTATCCTGTGTGTTACTCTCAGGAACCACACTATATTTTGTAGTCCACTGTCTGTTTCCAAGGAGTCCCTATATTCACATGGCAGACCACATTCAGCAAGGAGGTAAGTCAATCCACACCATATAGAGGAAGACAGCCACACCAGGATTTCCCTCATGGTTGTTCCACATGATTTTCCATCTGGTCTGCCAGCTCAACTTCAGTTGTATGTCTTATCACTGATAACAAGGGTCATGCAACTCACCTCTGCATCTTAGAGGCACACCATCCCATAGTACATGGGTAAAGATGTCTATATAAGGATTCCTCCAATGGACGCTCCACCCTTGGATGGTTTAGCCTCAGTTGCCTATCTTATCATCCATATGAAGCTAGAAGGAAAATAGGATGAACAGGTAGATTTCAGAGGCGTTCTAGGCCACGGAGACTATTGTGTTATACTATAACATTGAATATACCATGAAGCTTTAATAAACTGCTTTTAAAGTATAGTTTAGCTTTAAAATGTGAAAAATTACAATGTTGAGGGAATTGAACAACAACAACTTTTGAGTAATTGAAGGAATAAATCTGTAAAGCATTACAACATATAGAACACCTAGAAATACTGTCAACCATAGTGGCAGACTGACATTTATAGAACATTGTAAACCAACAAAGCAACATATATACTGCTTCTATACACATGAAATATTCACCAAAATGCAGTACATTAACAGCTATAGAAAATTTAATAGCTATTAGATAATGTCATGCAAATCAACAGAATTGAACTAGAAACCAATATCATAAGAGTATTTTTCAAAGGGTGTACATTTGGGTGGGTGGGAAGGTGGGGAGGATCTGGGAGGAGTTGGGGAGGAAAATTGTAATCAGAATATATTATCTGGGAAAAAAATCTATTTTCAATTAAAAGAAGGGGTACTTTTCAAAACCCTCAGATATTTGGAAATAAAAAGCATATTTGTTAATAAAAAAATCTAGAAATTTAGAAAATTTCCACTTAAAAGGAGTAAATAAGACAGAAAATTAGGACATATAATAACTAGTTAAGAGGCAGCTAAATATATGCTTAGAGAGATCTTTATAGTATCAATTGTATTAGAAAGAAGAGGACTGGGGTGTGTAGCTCAGAGACTGCACTAGTTACTTGCTGCAAGCCACAAAAAATATATGAAGCAGGAATTCAGCTGATTATGACAAAGCTGTACTTGGAGGAAATAAGAACTCTTCCAGAGGGTGAGGCCAAGGCTCAAGGAGTCTTGGTGATATTAGCTTTTGATTATCAGCCGTTTCCTGCTATGAATTTCTCCTGTACTATTGTAGCTTTTCCATCATTTATTGGGCACCATTTCCCCTCTACTAATGGAATATTTAGATAACCTTCTGTGCTGACAGCTGTACACAGCCAAAACCCCAGTTCAAGTCTCCCTGTAATTATCGTCATTAGCAGCATCCGGCCAGGATCATCCCTGGATGAACAAAAGTATCTTATCAGAGATACCTCTGTACTCTCTAAGAACAGACTTCAGCATCTAGACTATCTGTTTGAGAAGGCCTAGCAGATGTACTAATTAAGCTTAACTTTCTCCCTTTCCAAAGTCTTATCTTTAGTTTTAGATCTACCTTTAACCATTAACTCAGAATTAAAGGGTTTCTACTTACAGGTACATCAAGCTGACGCAGGCTGCCCAACCATCTGCCAGAAAACTGCAGTAGCCCAGATAGCTTGGAAAATAAGGCAGTTTTATTTTTTACTCATCACTGATAGAGTCCTAACACTTTAACCGTTTCTAAGAATATAGTTGAGCACATAACCCCCCCGCCCCCCACTCAGATATTAACTGAATTTAGCCCTCAGTTGATTCTGTTCCCCAATAGTCACTTCCCTTTTGGGTTGCAGATGATGGCTGGCAATTACTGCTCCTTTGTGTAGATCTTATTGCCCCTCCTTTGGACCCTGGGGGACCCAGAGCATTGCTATTGCATGGGTATATAACTGTAAACCCCAGAGACTTGAAGGGAACATTACTGAGGAACTAGAAGAATGAGGTGGAAGATGAGGAAGAGCCAGATGGGGAAGAACTAGGTGGATCAGAATGAGATAAAGAAGACCAAGATGGGGCAGAACCAAGATGAAGGAATTAAGATAGCTCTTAGAGGGAACAGCAGAAAGATGCAGGAAGAATCAGGCAAGAAAGGAGCTAAATAAGAGAGCAAAATAGAAGCTGTGTATAGAGAGGACTGACTCAAATGAATGAAGTGAATGGATTAAAGAGTTTTGTGTACACAGATTTATTAGAGAATCCCTCAGATTAATCCACCACTGGGAGCGTCTCTTCTGACACTCTGGGTGAAGCCTATTGAGAGGCTGGACCCCCATAGCTTTTGATAGTTACTTTTCTGTTGCTGTGACAAAAGACCATGACCAAAAGCTACTTATGGAAGAAAGAGTTTATTTGGGGCTAAGATTCCAGAGAGAGTCCATTATGGCAGTGAGGCATGGCAGCAGGAGCAGAAAGCCAAGAGAGCACATCTTTAAATCAAACAGGAAGCAAAGAGAGTGAATAACACCCCCCCCAGTGACATACTTCCTCCAGCTAGGCTACACTTCCCCATAACCTCCACAAACAGCACCATCTACTGGGGGCCACGTGTTCAAATATAGGAGCCTATGGGGGACATTTCTCTTTCTTACTGCCACATAGGTAAAGCACTTGCCCAGCATATATAAGGTGTTAGATCTGATTCTTAACATCAAAGGAGAGGGTGGAAAGCAAAAGAAGAAATATTTTAAATCAATGATCTATTCTGCCTTCAAAACTTTGATAAAAGCAAAATAGATGCAAATCCAGCAAAAGCAAGGACTTCACAATGTAGACAATGCCAATGATACTGAAGAAATTAAAATGAAGTAAAACCCAAAAGGTTTGCAGAAGTATTCCAGTACTGGGAACTGACCTGCAGTATACCAGACAAGCACTCTAACAATGTGCTATATCCTTATCCCTCTATGGATAACCAATAAACCTCATGTTGTACTGATCAAGAAAAAAAAATGCTACTATCAGGAAGAAAGAAGGAAGTATCTCCATAAATCCTAAAGACAATGAAAAGGCAATCGAAGAATATTACAAACTCACTTTCTATAAATTCCACAGGCTAAATGGATCTACTCTTTGCAAGCTACACACTACCAAAGCCTCTCATATAATGGGTCTTTTTTTTATATTGCTAGCTCTCTAATAATGAAATAGAGAATTTTTAGTAATTATGAAAGATTGGCCTTAGCTTAGGCTTGTTCCAAACTAGCTCTTAAAACTTAAATTAACCTGTTCATATTAATCTACACTTTGCTATATCTGGCTGGCAAATCTCCCACACCTCCATTTCTTTCCCAGAGTTCCTATCTCTTCCAGGAAGTCCTGCCTATGCTCTCCTGCCTAGCTATTGGCTGTTTGGTTCTTTATTAAACCAATCAGAAGATGCCTTAGGTGAGGTTTAACAGAGGCACATATTCACACAGTGTACAAAAAGATTATCCCACTGGGCAGCAGTGGCACACGCCTTTAATCCCAGCACTCTGGAGGCAGAGCTAGGCAAATCTCTATGAGTTCAAGGCCAGCCTGGTCTACAGAGTGAGATCCAGGTCAGGCACCAAAACTACACAGAGAAATTCTGTCTCGAAAAACCAAAAAAAAAAAAAAAAAAGATTATTCCAACATCTCCCTCTTTTGGTCCAATAAAAGGCTCTTTCTCCAACATCAATAAACTATATACAATAAGAACAATTATCAGGTAAGAGTTACATTCACAATGTCTAATCCATTTGTATTTGGCAATTTTGGAGAAAGTACTCTATTATCTTTCCTATCTTGGTGAGTCCAAGGTTTTGTACCTAAATCACTTTCTACCTTAACTTATATTAACAACCTAAAAAATCCTTTTTAGACCTTAAAACATTTTATTAAACAAATAACTTAGACTTTTATGTTTCTCAACCTTATACACTTTACACCTCTTTTGTGAGTTTCTTTTATGAAATTGATAACAAGGAAAACTAAAGTTATACTTACCTAGTCTTCAACCCCATCAGAGACCTTAGAAGGATAAAATATTACCTGAGTAAACAAGAAGCGCAAAGCAAGCAACTTCCAAAACTATAGAAATGACAGAAACAGTTGGCTGCCTGGACAGTCACCCAAGGTTCCTCTGCAACATTGGAGCATCCATCTTTGGCCTTCAGGCCCAAAATATCTGACAGACTTTTCTGTGAAGCAAAAATTTTGAATGACTGGCCTACTTTTTCTTGGCAAAGTTTGGCAGTCAATTTCCTTTGAGTCCTGATTATTCAATTTGGACAGAATACTGTCAGAAGTAGAGGCAGTAACAGTTTCTTGCCCAGTGACTAGCTTAGCCACCTTTGAAACAAACTCCATATGGAGGTTCCATATGCCCATCATCTTCTTTGAAGTAGAGTGGTGCTGCCAGGAGCAGATGTGTCTCACTGTCATGAAAAACCATATGTTATTAAAACATCTTAAATACCATATTCTGTAGATTCTGTTTGAAGATCACCTATCTACCTAAAATATATCTTTGTTTAACTTTGAAAACATACCTAACATGACCACAAGTTTGATTGTTATAGGTGACTAACTACTTGCCTGCGGTTCTTGATTATACTAAACAGTTTGTAATATTTCAAGCACTAGAACTTTACAATTTTAAATGAGTTGCATAGGTACAATACCTTAAACAAGAGTAGCAACATATATACAGTGGATTATAACAAAAATAACATTAAATTTGTATCAATATACAAAGATCCATACCAATGAAAAATATTTGAGATGAATAGTTGCTTTTTAGTTTAAAAGTAGATTGAATAATCTATCCTTTTATCCTATCATTCCTATAACCCCCCTTTTTTCTTTTCACCCTTTATCCTTCCCTTTCCCCCCAACACTAGATAGGAGAGAAAGGATAGAGGAAGGGAAAAGAAAGAAGGAAAGGAGAAGGAAAGAAGGAAGTGTAGATGTAACCAACCGTCTTATTAAATAAGAGACACAGAGCCAATGTAAAGATAAAAGCCCAAGAGGTCAGAGCTAAGAGCCTTACCCGCTTTCTGCCAGCTAGCCTCTCCCGCCAAGAGACCTCTCCAAAAAGGGCACTACTTCCTGTGCATTGTCTTTAAATAGAGTTCTGTTCTGCCTTCTCATTGGTTGTAAACCCAACCACATGACCGTCTCGTCACTGCCTGTCTGTGGTCACTCCAGGTCTTCTATGGTTGGTATTGAGATTAAAGGCGTGTGTCTCCAATGCTGGCTGTATCCTTGAACACACAGAGATCTACCTAGTTCTGCTTACCAAGTGCTGGGATTAAAGGCGTGCACCACCACCACCCTGGCTTTCCCTATGGCTTGCTAATAGCTCTGACCCCTAGGCAACTTTATTTATTAACATACAAATAAAATCACATTTCAGCACAAATAAAATACCACTATAAGGAAGGAAGGAAGGAAGGAAGGAAGGAAGGAAGGAAGGAAGGAAG
>CABHPH010151719.1:59867-78842 GCA_902168325.1 Peromyscus nudipes
AAGGAAGGAAGGAAGGAAGGAAGGAAGGAAGGAAGGAAGGAAGGAAGGAAGGAAGAGAGAAAGAGTCAGAGATACAGAGAAAGAGACAGAGAGGGGAGGGAAGGAAGGAAGAAAGAAGAGGGAAATTCCTCAATCTAACTTCCTTTGTTTAATTTCCTCCCTGACCATGACCAATAACAACTTGTAACCAACTCCCCTAAATGATGACAAACATCCATAACCTACTAAACGACCAAAACCCACCCTACCTCTTGGGAATGTGGGTGCTGTGTTCTTAAAATTGCTTCCTGCTGTCTGGGGGCAATGGCATCTTTAGGGGACCCTGAAAAACTGGGATAATGGTCAAGTCCTGGGAGAGCTAACCGTATCATTTGTTGTCCAGTCTGTGTGATGGGAAAGTGCTGCGTTTATCTGAAGTCCTGGCTGGAGCAGTCGGTGAGGCTGGACCATCTTAGCTGGCCACTCTGAAGTTGTCCTGAGCAGTTTGTAGTCCAAAGCTGATCTTCAGGTGGTGTTTGTCAGCTTAGCTGCATGACCACAAATGCAGTTGAACCAGAAGTCGTCTTCCAGGCCAAGCTCATCCGGCTTTTGTGGATTGTCTAGGGCCTACTGAGCCTTTTATGTATTCTTGCTTCTCACTGACTGAATGGTGAGGCTCTGGAACTCAAGAACGGGTAGCTTGAAAGGTCCTGGGCCCTGGAAGGTGAGGACTGGTGGTGGCACTGCCCAGTTTAACACAGCTGTCACCTGGTCACTACTAGCTCAGACTCAGTATCTGTCCATCTCTCTTCAAAATCCTGATGGCCAACCAATCCTATTATTTTCTTCTTGAGTTTTTGTATACTGTGTGAAGATGTGTCTCTGCTTAACCTCACCTACCTAAGGTACCTTCTGATTGGTTTAATAAAGAACCGAATGGCCAATAGCTAGGCAGGAGAGGATAGGTGGGACTTCTGGGCAGAGATGGGAACTCTGGGAAGGAATCTGGCATGAGGGATTCTCCAGGGAGACATGGAGGATGTTGGACCTATGGTATTGAGGAGAGGTAATAAAAGCCACATGGCAAAATGTAGATTAATATAAATGGGTTGTGTTGTATGATACTTTGTTTGTGTTCTGACAAATAAAGCTTGCTTGGAGTCAGAGGGCAGAGCTAGCCACTAGTTAAGCATAGAGGTTTGGAGGACTCTAGAAAGAGGGACAGGAAGTGGTAAGGCGGGGCTGAGACAGGATCTTGTCCCTTTTGTACTGAAGGAACAGAAAAGGAAGTAAGTGACTGTGGCTGCTCTCCTGCTTCTCTGATCTTTCAGGTTTTTACCCCAATATTCAACTCCTGGTTTTTATTGATAAGATTAGTTAGATTTACACTTCATCTGGCACCCAACATGGGGTGCCATGTGTAAATGGATGATTCTCTCCACCTGCCAGTTCCCAAATAACCACTCAGAGGTTTTATATTACTTCTTTTTTTTTTTTTTTTTTTGCTTCCATAATTTTTTTTTTTTGCTTATTACCATATTACTGAGATGGGTACTGGAGAATCTGTCTCCATGCTTTCAAATCCTGCTCAGCCTTAAACACCCTGTGGGAATGAGGATATTGTAGAAATGAAGAGCTCTAGTTGACCTGGGTTCCCGGTTCAGCTGGCTATGAGCTGTACATCAGACAGTTGGCTCTAGAATTGAGGCCACTTTCTAACCTCCAGCTGTGAGCCTCTGCAGTTATCTCCAGATGTTGAGCTCTGTTCCTTGCCATCAAAGATGAGGCCACTGAGCATTGTGCAACCATCAGCTACCAACAGATAAATGACTACCTTAGTTTCCTGTCACCTACACTCCACCCATCCATGAGTACGCTCCATGGTCATTTCCCTACCTAGGCCATGGCAGATCTCTTCAGGCTGTTTCTCATTTTTTTTGGAGTTCTTGGGATAGCTCATTTTTAAGCAGGGTTGCATCAAGACTCAGTCCTCTGGGACACAGCGAGTGACAAAAATAGACCTCTGTAATGTGGACTCATCATCAAGAGGAGTTACTAACTCACGAAGTCCTCTAATTGGGTCTAAACCTTGTGAGAATGATGGGCTTGTCCTATGAGACTACCAGTCTCTTTTTCCCAGGGTTACGCATCTGACCTTCAGGATGAGACTTCCTGTTTTTCTTCCTCTGATGGGGACCCACAGGCTGCCCCCTCCTTGATACTGCCTGTCCTGTTTACTTCCAGGTTTCAGCTGTCTTATTACTTACTTATGATTCTTGCACTCATTGCATTTTTCTCTGGAATAGAGGCTATCCTTTGTTATCCTCCTGACTCCTCTTGTTCACCACGTACACAGAGGCAGCTTGTATTTGCCATCCTACTTTAGCAGTCTGCCCTGTAAACTTTAATTTAAAGCTGGCATGATGTGTCAGGTAATAGGGGATGGTCATGCCTTAGGTAAGGGTCGATGGTGACTTCACTGGGCCTTATTAATAATGTAGCTGTGAGTGACATGGGCTTCAATGTCCTCCCTGGCTACCTTAAAGTTTCCTCAAGAATTTCTTCAGCGGAGACTGCAGCTCCCAGCTCCCTTGGTTGTAATGCACAGGATTACACTAGAGCTCTTGTGTGGTGGTTGTGAGGTGTTAGGAGAGAGAAACCCCCTCAAAGGAGTATGATGAAATCCCTGGTTTAACAGGACTTGACTCAATAGGTATTCACCTTCACGCATGTTTAGGAGACACCTTTTTCTTCTTTAATAAGACCAAAGAAAACTATAGAGGCTGGTTTTAATTAACTGTCACTTTCCCCCAACACAATTATGCTTCGTTAGTTAATATGGCTTACGATGAAGGGTAGACTTTAGTTACAGAGAATTCTCTAGGTATATTTCAAAATTGTTACTTTTCCCCTGAGGATACTTCACCATGAATTTTCCACTGCCCTGTCTTAATCAAAAGTTTCTTTTTCTTCTCTCCAATCATCACAGATCCTGATGTACAACCCACAAAAAAAAAAGAAAGAAAGGCTGATGAGTGTGAAAAGAGAAGCTGACAAGTGTGGCAAACTGTCTCAGCTTGGGTCTCTGTCGCTGTGAGGAGACACCACGACCACGGCAACTCTTATACAGGAAAACATTTACTTGGGGCTGGCTACAGCTTCAGAGGTTCAGTCCACTGCCATCATGGTGGGGAGCATTTGCACAGGAGTCCAATCCGTTCGGACACAGCCTTGAGTATTGGGCAGTTCCTGTAGGGTTACTGGATAGATTGAAGTTGACTGTTTGAAAGCCTCAGGCTGTTTCTCTGTAACCGTGTAATACAATGCTGAGATTGGTTCACCTTTAAATTCTTCTGTCTGGGTCTGAATATCTCTATGGTTTGTTTTAACAAGTCTTTCTAAAGCTTTTATCTTGACACTCATATCAGCTAGCTTTTTTTAATGATAAAGCAAAAATGATCAAACAAATAATGTTTATAATTGACATTACATCTATCCCATCAACATTTATTATCCTCTCATTTAATTGTCCCATTTTCAGACTGTTTAATGTATAGTCAAACAGAAACCAAATGCCTTCCACTGTAAAAATGTTTCCCATTTTTTAATGTGGGGGAAAAAATGTTCCTTTAACTAATTCCTCCCTTTAAGAAATCCCAATTAACTCATCAAATCTGCTGACAATGAGATTCAGATGATGGTGTGGCAGCAGCCTGAGGAGGGGGCCCAGAGAAAGCCAAAACCCCCTGGGAGAGGAAAGAAGCAAAAGATCCAGCCATCTGCACAGGGGAAGTGTGAGAAAGTGGCTAACTCCTGCAGTTTTTGGAGCCCCCAAAACTATGGAGTTTGATGCAGAGAGGCTGCAACAAAACCTTAGCCAGCAGGTTAGGGAGTCTGGCCCATGTGGGGTGGAGTGTGGTGGTATTGTGTTCCCCAAAATATTGTGTATGCTAATAAACTTATCTGGGGTCAGAGAACAGGACAGCCACAATATTAAACATAGAGGTTAGGCAATGGTAGCATACGCCTTTAATCCTAGCATTCCAGAGACAGAAATCCCTCTGGATCTCTGTGAGTTCAAGGCCACATTGGAAACGGCCAGGCACGGTGATACACACCTTTAATCCCAGAAAGCCACACCTTTAATCCCAGGGAGTGGTGGTAGAAAGCAGAAAGGTATATAAAGCATGAGGACCAGAAACTAGAGACATTTGCCCTGGAGAGGCATTTGCCCTGGAGAGGCATTTGCCCTGGAGAGGCATTTGGCCTGGGTAGGCATTTGGCCTGGAGAAGCATTTGGCCTGGTTAATCATTCAGGCTTCTAGCAGCAGTTCAGCTGAGTCTCATTCGGATATGAGGACATAGAGGCTTCCAGTCTGAGGAAACAAGACCAGCTGAGGATGTGGTGAGGTGAGATAGCTGTGGCTTATTCTGTCTCTCTGACCTTCCAGTGTTCGCCCCAATAACTGGCTCTGGTTTGATTTTATTAATAAGACTTTCTAAGATTCATGCTACAGTGGAGACTCCGGCCATGGGCAGCGCAGGTGAGCTGGGGACTGCAAGGTCACAGGCAAGTGGCCTTTTCATGAATTGTGCCCCACAAGTTGGACGCCAGATGTTGTATGAGTTCTAATAGGTCATTTAAGTAAAAAAAAAAAAAACCCTGATCCAGATATTGGGGTAAAAGCTGAAAGATCAGAGAAGCAGAGAAAGCCACAGCTACCACCTCTTACCTCACCAACTCCTCAGCTGATCCTGAAAGCCTCTGAGTCCTCACCCGAAAGGTCTCAGCCAGAAAGAGCCTCTAGTTCCTGTCTCCTCACACCTAATATACCTTTCTCCGCCCTGCCATATCACTTCCTGGGATTAAAGGCCTGTGTGCTTCCCAAGCAAAGGCATGAGATCTCAAATGCTAGGATTAAAGGTGTGTGCCACCACTGTCTGGCTCTGTTTCTCTCCTAGACTGAGCCAATCTCATGTAGTCCAGGGTGGCCTTGAACTCACAGAAATCCAGATTGATCTCTGCCTCCCAAGTGTTAGAATTAAAGGTGTGTGCCACTACTGTCTGGCCTCTATGTCTAATCTAGTGGATGGCTCTGTCCTCTGATCCTCAGGCAAGCTTTATTAGGGTACACAGTATATCACCACAGCAAAAGTCACACAAGAATAAATAATTTGACTGAGTTTATACCTATTAAACAGATTTCATGAAAAAAAAGTTGACACTCCGTGAACATAAATATCCAGGACTAGAAGGAAATGCTAACCAAACATAAGGACAAATGACGTAAACTTTCCATATTCTTCTAGAAACAGAACAGAGGAAGGTTTTAATTCATTCTGTTTGTAGACTTTTACAAGCAGAAGTTTCCTAAAATTAAAACCAGACAAAAGCAAAATATTTATAAAATAGCCATATGAAAAGGCAAAAAAATGTTTATAGATTGGAAAACAAAATAACAAAGCTAAAAATAGAAATCAGTGAAATAACTGGGCATCGGGGTGCACACCTTTAATCCCAGCACTCTGTAGTCCAGCCTGGCCTCGAACCCACAGAGATCCGCCTGCCTCTGCCTCCCGAGTGCTGGAATTAAAGGCGTGCGCCACCACCGCCTGGCTCACTTGTTTCTATTTTAAATGTTGTATCTTTTACAAGAAAAAGTTTTATTCCCTCCTTTCTTCTTAAATGCAAACTTTCTCAGACTCTCAGAAAGCTGGCTATGGCTTTCTTCCACCTTTTCCAATCTTCCCAGGTTCGTCCACATAAAAGCACTGGCTGTGGATATTATTCTTATTGTTATTATGTATTTCTCTTGGTTCCTTTTAAGTTTCCATTTCTCCGAGGAAATACCTGGCCTTTCATTCACTTTATCTGTTACAACATCTATGAAATTCATATAATTGCTTTAATGGGACATCTTCTAATTGTACACATGGCATATCACTACAGGCCAAAAGTTCCCATTTTATCACAATTTTGTACAAACTACCTTGTAGGATGAAACATAATTCTGTATTTTTCCTGGGGAAGTTCAAGCCTCCTGCCAACTCCACTAGTGAAGATGAGGGATGACCATTCAGGACAGTGTCCTGCTCAGGCTGCTTCAGCTTTCACTGGGCTCAGTCTGCCTGTGATTGCCTCAACCCCAACTTCCAGCTCTGTCTCTATTTTTCTAATTTTTTTTTCATTTTTTTTTAAATTTTACTCTTGTTTTTTTATTTTGTTTTGTTTTGTTTTTCAAGACAGGGCTTCTCTGTGTAGCCCTGGATGTCCTAGAACTCACCCTATAGACATGGCCTTGAACTCAGATATCTGCCTGCCTCTGCCTCCCTGAGTGCTGGAATTAAGGGCCTGTGCCAACACTACCCAGCTAAATTTTACTTTTAAATTCATTATACTTTGAAACATGAAAGTGGGTGTCATAATAAATAAGAACAATACTATCTGGAAACCAAGTCTTCCATGTCAGAATTGAGCTTGAGAAGAAGGTGAGCAGAGGACCCACAGGTCTGCTGAGAACTCATGGGGGGAAATAAGCATCTCTGACCACAGAGGAGAGGGATTACAAAGTACTGGAATGGTTTACCTAAACATGAAAATGAGAGACATTGGGGCCATATGCAAGACTGTGACACTTCTCATTCTTCACCCAGATGTATCCCTGGTACTTAAGGAAAAAGTTTTGTGCACAGCTTTCCCCAGATTACTATTACTCGGGAGACAACAAGTAAAATTATGAGATGAAATGTGCCACTGGGGACACCACTGTTCTTTGCTCCCCAGTGAGATCTTGTCGTCTTACGATAGACATTAAAATTACAGACCTGCAGAGAAATCAGCCAAAAACACCATTTACATGCTAGTTCTTGGATGCACTAAATCTCCCCACGCCTGCGCCTGGATAGGTGCTTCTTTATCCCATAGCATAGAATCTACTGGTGACTAGCTCGGTCCTAAGCAGGCATTGGAAGGAACCAAACTGGATTGCCAGGTGAGGTTTTTGGTAGCCTCAGATTACACATCTACTTCCCACCATCCTACTCAGCCAAGATGCTCAATGAGAGAAATTTCTTTTTAGGATATAGAGTCTTTTAGTTGAGACATAGAAAAATAACTTTGTACCTTAATAAATAATTCTAACTATCCATTTATCTTTCAAATAATGTAATTGTATCAGTACTCAAGTACCATTGATTACATTCTATTGACTTTAACATTGCTTATCCTGTATAGTACCAGAGAAGAGGTAAGTTTTAACTCATGCTGATTAAGTACTCTATGTTTTACCTCTTTGATATGTATAAATAAAATAAAATATGATTGGATGATTGGCACGTGTGAATTCTAAGTTGAGAAATTAAAAATAATACTATTACATACTTTAAGTTTATGGAGATGAAGTTTGTAATGAAAACATTGCCTCCTTTGCCATAACCTCACATTACTGAAAAATATCCACAAGTATGTCCTTGGGAAAACAGTTCAAATTTGACCTTCACAAAATACAAATTAATGATGCTAGTTCATAAACATGTCTCCTACTGGTTAGGAAGTGTCAAAAAGAGAACAGAGAATGCAAGCGTCCGTTATATAATTTTAGAACAAATAAATGTGTTTGTTTCCTTTTCCTGGCTCCAAAACAGCAGTCAAGAGCTGGGGAAACAGAATATTTGTGACCATTAATCCTATCTCTCTTTGTGATTCATTGAAGCATACTCCTACCCATTTCTCTGCTAAAGGGTATTCCCAAACGTCACTTTGTTTAGAGCAAACTGTGGGGAAGTTGAAGCCAAGTCTACCTTGTTCTTTTCAGTTCGGGTTTTACCCTCATTTACACCACTGGAGAAATTTATCATAAACAGATAATTTTTTGGTCGTCATTAAGGTACAAGAATATGGTGAGAAAGGGAAATTAAATCTGTTTGGCAAGAAAGCTGGCTTAACTCCTGTCTCCTTGTGGAGTTGATCAGGGAGCCATCCTCCTGCAGGACCATTTGTGTGTCCCAGTAATGACAGCTTGGTGTCTGAGACAGAGGTCCTCTGAGGTGTCCTGGTTCTTTACTTCGAGGAGTACTTCCTTTCCTACTGGCTTTTTCTCCACAGAGATGTAGACGTGGTGGCATTCTATTAAACGGGCTGGCTGCAGGTGTGAGCCCCGGGCTCTGCTTTATAATCTTGCCACTGTACAAAAGCAATCCACAATTTTCACCCCTGCAGTTTGCCTTATTCCAGTTGCATATAACTCTGACATCTGGGGGGTGCCAGCCTTCTCTCCTCGTGTTCTTCGTAGTTTCCCAGCTAGAACTGTGCCCCATGGTTAAAAAAAAAATGCTGCCCAATTTAGCCTCAGCGTAAACTCATCTGCATCAAGCAGGACCGGTTTCATGTCCCAGAACCTTTGGTCCATTTTGACTTTGTAGATGGTGATGAGGACAAAGTTGGTGAAGTTGAGCTGTAGAACAATGACAAGCCAAAGCATGGTCTTCCATGTATGTAAGAATGGTCACGTGCTTCTTGGTCCTGGACATGAATATTATTTATACCTCACCCAAATTTAAGATGCATGGACGATTATGCTTATGCTATACATGAGAAAATACATGGATCCTCCAGATCTGCCCCCTCTAAATATGACTGCCCACAAGATAGTAAGTGTCCACACTTACTGCTGTCTGCTAATGGGTTTTTGCTTCCCTATTCTCCCTGCTTCTCCCCTGACTATTGGCCTGAGTACCATGACTTGAACATTCACCACTATTCTGGGGACCATTTGATGATGCCTCATGTCATAAGACTGCCCATCAACTTCAGATGCCTAGACTATCTGCTTCTGTGATCCATGTAATAAAGGAGTCTTGACTATTATTCTTCCTCTGAAGGTTTTGCAAATATCACTACCAGCTCAGACTTCTCTTTAATATTTCTTTATGTTTTCTTTCCTTAATTGTCTACTGAGGCTTTCCTTCCTCATTTCTAAGGTAGTCTTATCTGATGTGACCAGTTTCCAAAATCCTTGTTATTTTCTTTGTGATTCATGTCTATGTCTGCGATCCACAAGTGAGCATTGCCTGCGGAGGACAGAAGAGGGCATTGGTTCTCCCGTAACTAAAGTTACAGTGGTTGGTAGCTGCTATCTGGGTGCCAGGACTCAACCCCAGGTGCTTTGGAAAAACAGCCAGTGTGTTTGACTGCTGAGCTATCACTTCAGCCTCCAAATACCATGTTTATGCTTGGTATGTACGGTGAGCCAGATATTGTCTCTTCAGCCATAGCTCCTGCGAGCCATGCTTGAGGAGGGTCTCCCAGACGACTCTGCAGATGCCAGAGAACGTCTGTTCTGACCTGATCTTCTAAACCAAGCTAAATGAAGCAAATATGAGTACAGAGAAGGAGGCAGGGTGGAAGAGAAGATACTAACAGGATACTTTTTAGCTTGTGTTCATAAGGGGTTCACATCCTCCAGAACCCATTTGCTAGTAAAATAATGTACTCGAAAGAAAACAGTGATACACCTTATTTTACAATGCATATAAATATTAAACATAGGTATATAATGATGGTGGTGTGTCCTACAGAAAATTTATATTTTCTTTTGTCTCTCCTCATGCTTCAAGGGTGAAAATATCGGTGGGTGCTTCTAAATGCACCAAATTGTATCACTTGTCTTACTCGGTACTTAATAGAAAGATGTCATCTTCTAGTCACAACAGGGTTGGCACACATAAGAACTCACAGAGACTGTGGCAGCATTCACCAGGTCTGTACAGGTCTAAGTCAGATGGAGTCCTGGCTCTAAGAGGGGGAAGTGGACATGAGCTTCCATTCCAAACCACACTTAAGGGCAGGTCCTATGCCCAGCAGTAGATGGCCAACACAAAACACACTCAATAGTGGTTTCGTAGATTTTTTTCATCTCATATTGCTTTGTTTGGGCACTTTTTTTATCTTACTGGTTTGGTATTTTTATGAGTTTTGGGTGTGTGTGTGTGTGTGTGTGTGTGTGTGTTTCTTGTGCTTTTTCTTTTATTCTGTAATTATCATTATTATTATTATTATTATTATTATTGCTATTGCTATTATTTGCCTGTTTGTTTTCTGAAGAAAGAGAGAAAGAAGGTGTGGAGTTGGATGGGTAGGGAGGTGGGGACCACCTGGGCAGAGATGTGGGAGAGGAAATTGTGCTCAGAATATATTATATAAAAAAAAATAATGTCAATAAAAAAATTAAACTGAAAAAATCTTGGGGCTGCTGCAGACCCCACTCCCCCTCCCCCATAGTGGATGGCATAAGAGGTGTTTGTCATTTATCTAACATCTTTTTGCTCACTAACACTCACCATTCTTTGGTCCCTCTTAGCAATAGCCAATCTTGGACCCAAAAGGAAACTCATTAACCTCCTTCTCTGCCCCCTCCCTTTCTGCCCTCTAAACACCTAGCTGGTGGGGAGCGGCAGACTATGATTCTTTTTACATGCTTTCCTCCCCAAAATAAAACTTTTTATTGCCAAAAATAAGAACCTTGGAGAGATGGCTCAACAGTTAAGAGTACATAGTGTCTTGCAGAGGATCTACATTTTGTCCCCCAACACCCAAATCATGAGCTGACAAACCAGATCCAGAATACTGACCTTCTTCTGGCCTCGGCAGACATCTGTACTCACAGGCATACACATGCGCACATCCACAGACACATGCACATAATTTAAAATCTAGGGGTTTTGTTTTGTTTGTAATCTTTAACATTTCTATATTCGTTTAGTGTCCTATATTACAAAATTATGTGGTCTAAAAAGCCAAGAAATAATTTATCCTCACACCCTAATTTAATTCTGGTTCTATCAGCCTTATATATCTGCAGAGGAACATGTTGGCCTATGTGTCTGCCGGTTAGTAAATGGATTTTGTTCAAATGAACTGGTCATTCTCGCATGACAATTTAAAAAGCATGTGAGATCTATACTTTCTCTTTGGGAGGGTAAAGAGAAAAAGTCTAAAATTCTATCAGAGACTATTCTAAGGTTTCAATAACTTTGTATCTTCTATCTTTTAACAGAGGCTGAATTGATCAACTATTAAAATAACTGTACTAAATAGCCCAAGTTACATGTATGAGAAACCGCATAATAATAAAAAGCAATTGCTTCTTTTTTATAGACATCATTATATGCCAGAAACACTCTCATACTTGGTATGTATACTTCATCTTTTTCTCATATGAGATCTCTACTTTCTAAACTATGACTGTGAATATTTTATAAACAAGATGACTGGACCTTGGAGTTGTAGACTGCTTAAGATCACACTCATAGTGTAGCAGCTCATAGTTGAACACTCAATCAGGGTGAGATCATAGTCCACGTGTCCCAACACTCCCTCTGTTGATGAATCAAGATTTAGTCTGTGATAAATCAGCTAAAACAAAGTCAATGCTGAAGTAATGTTCCTAAGGACTTATCTGATCCACTGATACTGTGCTTGGAAGAGTCTCAGTTCCATTTCTTCTCAACTTCCTCATTTAAGTCTACCAAAAAGATGTAACTGTTACTACGTACCGACAATCAAGAAGATGCAGGTCAAGGGGTTAAGGGTGGATCTCAGATGTGCTCACCTCACATGCACAGTGCCCTGGGTTCAATCCCACGTACCTCACAAACCAGGTTTAATGGTGTACACCTATAATCCCACCACTGGGGGGGTTGGAGGCAGGAGGATTAGAAATTCAAGATCATCCTTAGCTACACAGTGTCTTCGAGGCCAGCCTGTGCTACATGAAACCCTGTCTCAGAAAGAAGGGAAAGGAGGAGGAAGAGGAAGATTAAAACCAAATAAGACTTTGCTCTTGCCCTGAAAAAAAAAAAAGGTGCTAATCAAGAAATACTCGCGCTACTCTATGGCAATTTTTATTGTATGAGAAAGCGTATGTACTGTGGGAGCAAGCGTGGGAAACAGAATCCAGCCATAACTAGAAAGTGACGGGAGAAGAGCGAGCGGGGACGGCTTCTGGAGAACATGAGGAGACAGGTCAGGGTGCACTGTGATTGGTCCATATGTTTCCAAGAGGGCAACAGTGTTGGCTGAGATTGAAGACAGCAATAGGTGATAAATGACTTCTCTTGCTCTGCTTTGAGCTGTGCCCTACGTGTTTCTTTCCCCCATAAGATGAACAGAAACAACCTCCTGTACGATAACAATGGCATAAGAAACGCCTTTTTTTCTGAGATTGCCTTTGGGATCTCAGCCAATACCATCCTCCTGCTCTTCCTCGTGGTCACGTCCTCTCGGGAGCCCAGGCACAAGCCCACCGACTTGATAACTGCTCTCTTGGCTCTAAGCCACGTAGTGATGCTGCTGACCATGGCCGTCATAGCTACAGACATTTTGGGGTCCCAGAGTTTTTGGGATGACTTCACATGTAGATCAGTTATTTCCTTGTACAGGCTGATGAGGAGCGTCTCCATTTGTGCTACATGTCACCTGAGCATCCTCCAGGCCATCGTCCTCAGCCCCAGAAGTGCCTGTTTGTCAAAGTTCAAACACAAGTCCTTCCGTCACAACTCATGCTGCTTTCTTTCCCTGTGGACCTTCTGTACCTCCATTAGCAGTTTCATGAACTCCATTGTTGCCACCCCCAACGTGACTTCGCACACTGTTATACTGGTCACTAAGTCCTGTTCTCTCTGGCTCTTTAGTGACTTGACCAGATACTTACTTTGTGTACTGGCTGTCTTCCGGGATGCCGTTCTCGTAGGGCTCATGGCGCTTTCAAGTGTGTACATGGTAAGTGTCTTGTGCAGACACAGGAGGCGCTGTCGGCACCTTCACGGCACCAGCCCTTCCCCCAGAGCATCGCCAGAGCAGAGGGCCATCCGTACCATCCTGTTGCTACTCAGTTTATTTGCAGTCATGTACTGTTTGGACTGCATTGCCTCCTCCTCAAGAAGTATGTGGAATAACGACCCAACTCACCGTTGTGTCCAGATGTTTGTGTCCAGTGGCTATGCCACACTCAGTCCTTTGGTGTTCATTAGCACCGAACAACGTATAATTAGCTTTTTGAAAGCCATGCAGGGTGGACAGTAAATGTTCGATTATTCTGTGATGAACAAGCTTCCTTAACATGAACTAGCACATTGGCTTCGGGGTAATCAATCGTGGCATACCATACATGATCTCTGGGTTAGATAAAAATATAGACATAGAAATATTTTCTCTGTTAAACCTATTTTTTGGTATATGCATCAAAAAGTACACAGTCTACCATTCAAGCTTATGTGATTCTGAAATAATACAAGTTACTAATAATTTTAGCTGCCTGTGGTGGTATTTGCTCTGCCCATGAGCTTGGGCTATAAGGCCCAAAAGAGGTGGTGCTTCCTGCCATTGTACGTGACCTCTTATGAGGAGTTGGAGAAGGGTCACATCCCCCTTCTCCCTGCTCCTGCCTGGATTCACTCCCCGTCAGATCAGAGGACAACTTCAGCTGTCTACTCCATTCTATATTCGTGTGAGTGTATTTCCTCAATTTATATCTTAATAAATTCTGTTACCCACTTAATAGACTCATGTGGGTTGATCATAATAGTTGTGGTCAGAAGGAAGACTCAGTCATTACAACACAGAGTAGCTTACATATTATATGTGGGAATTTACAACACTTTTTATACATCACTAGTCATGGTGGCCTACATTTCATTAATAGGTATGTAAACTATTATTATCATGAATCACCATGCTATACACTATGATCTACAAATATAATGAAAATCTTATAAAAATCTAGATAGCTTTTTTTTTAACAGAAATATGTTTGAAAATCTAAAATCCTCCATAAAAAGACACCACTTCTGTTTGAGGGTGTCCTGCTAAGTGCAGGGGCTGCTACCCTGACAGTGTTAGGAGGGACCAAGCACATCTAGAACCTTAGCACTTTGGAGGTGGAGTCAGAAAGAGCAGGTATGCAAAGCCAGATTTAGCCGCAGAGTGAGTATAAGGCCAACCTAGGCTACACGAGACCCTGTCGAAGAAGAAGAGGAGGAGGAGGAGAAGGAGGAGGAGAAGAAGTTACTAGTAAATGAAGGCTCTTCCTTTGTGATACAAACTCAGGTTTTACACATCAAGAAGACCTTCATTAGGTATCAGTGCCTTAGTCTTGGAATTCCCACAATCCAAAAATAATGAGAAAATACATCTCTATTCCTTATTAACTATCCAGTCTGTGATCTTCATGGATAACAGTTCAAATGGACTAAGCCAGGCCTTCAACAGGCAAAGCAAACTTGAGACACAACAAGGCTCTAAGCATTAAACTTCCTGATTTCAGTTATTACAGAGCTATAATAACTGGGACATTATGATTTTGAAAGAATAAGAAACATATATACACTAACAAAAAATACAGACATATTCAGCTGTATATATATATGAGCATGTATATACATGAACATGTACATATATGAACATGTTCAGCTGACCTTTTGACAAGGATGCACAATGGGGAGAGAACACTATTTTGAACAAATGGTCCAGAGAACAGTGGCAGAATATGGACTCTTATCTTATATCTAAATAATGGAACTGGACTACTATCTTATATCTAAAGTTATGGAAATGGGTTAATGATTTTAATGTAAGACCTGAATATATAACCTAGGAGCAAAACACTGACACACATTTACCACATCTCCCTGTCATCATTCTGATTTGCCTCTTACTCAATGTACACATGTGTTGACTCACACTGTACCACCCACTTATGCAAAGTTGTCTGTCAATCAAAAATTAAAAGAATAGAATAAATTTGTGAGGATAACTTTAAAATTTTTCATTTATTAGTGTGTGTTTGTGTGTGTGTGTGTGTGTGTGTGTGTGTGTGTGTGTGTGTGCATGATGTGTATATGGGGGTGGGTGTTTGCCATGGCACACATGTAGAGGTCAGAGGACAAGGTTTTGGAGTCAGGTCTTCCCGTTCACACTTAGGTGGGTTCTGGAGATTGAACTTGTACCATCAGGCCCACACTGCAAGCACCTTCACCTATAGAGTGGGCCCCGCAGACTGCCTAGCTGCATCTGTGACACAGCAACAAAATGGACCTGGCCCCTTGGAGATATGGCTCCTCTAGAATCTGACGAGAGAAGTACAAAAGGAGCCTGAGCATATGATGCCAGAAAGAAGGTGTGCCCCCAAAATATAAATTCATGACAAAGGACACAAGATAAGCTAAAGGATCTTGAAATAACCAACACTGGAAGAAAGTGATTAGTAAATTAATGGCTTTGGTAGTAGAATATAACTGAAAGCACAAACTGAACACATCACTCCATACTGATGTAAATACGTGACCCCACACACTAAACACATCACTCCACACTGATGTAAATACGTGACACCACACACAATACGGGATGGGAGAGAACTCTTACAGAAGAAATGATAACATAGCCTCTAACAGGTAGAGCTACCTTTTCTTTAAGACAACTTGCTTACAAAGAAAGGAACAAGGGGACTAGGGAGACGACTCCGTTATAGAGTGTCTGCTACACAAGTGTGAGGACCTGAGTTCGGATCCCCAGAATCCATGTGAGAAGCTGGATGTGGAGGCACACACACCTGTAACCCCAGTGCTCTCTAGAACAGAACTTATAGAGTGAATATATATACATACATTCTATATATGTACACATTCTATATATATATATACACATTCTATATAGAAAGAACATGTGTGTGTGTGTCTCTCTCTGTGTGTGTGTCTGTGTGTGTGTGTATGTAAAGGAGATTTACTAGAATGGCTTACAGGCTATGATCTAACTAGTCCAACAATAGCTGTCTACCAAGGGAAAGTCCAAGAATCCAATAGTTGTTCAGTCCATGAGACGGGGTGTCTCAGCTGGTCTTCAGTACACACTGGAATCCCAGAGAAGTAGGCTCTAATGCCAGGGAAGGAATGGACTTTCCAGTGAGAGCAAGAGCAAGCAGGCTTCTTCCAAGCCCTTTCTACAGGCTGCCAGCTGAAGGTGTGGCCCACATTAAAGGTGGATCTTCCCACCTCAAAGATCTGGATTAGAAGTGGGTCTTCCCACTTCAAATGATTTAATTAAGAAGAAATATCCCACTGGGCAGTGTGGTGCATGTCTTTAATCCCAGCACTTGGGAGTCAGAGGCAGGCAGATCTCTGTGAGTTCAAGGCCAGCTTGGGCTACAGAGTGAGTTCCAGGAAAGGCACAAAGCTACACAGAGAAACTCTGTCCCAAAAATAACAAAAATAGAAGAAGGAGGAGGAGGAGGGGAGGGGGAGGAAGAGGAGGAGGACAAATATCCTTCACAGGTGTGCCCAGCCATTTGGTTTCAGTTAATTTCAGACATAGTCCAATTGACAACCAAGAATAGTCATCACACCCAGCAATGAGGAGGGAGGTGGAGACAAGTGGATCCCTGAGGAACATCAGCAGCTAGCCTAGCTGAACTGACGAACTTCAGGTTCAGTGGGAGACCTTGTCCTAAAAAATACAGATGGAGAGCAATCAAAGAAAAACACCCACTATGTACACACACACACACACACACACACACACACACACACACACACACAGAAACGGGAAAGTAAGTTCACTAAGGATGAACATGGGAAATAGCTTAACCTGAAAGACCCTAACCCTTCAGGCTTACACCCCCAAGCCCCAGGAAATGAGGAACTAAAAATCTAGTTCCCAGGGCAAGCTGACTCAGCCATTATTCAATCACCCCTGCAACAATGTAACAATGTAAAGAGATTTCTGTTAAGAGATGTGCTCAACTGTGACTGGGATAGTTGCAAGTGTTCCAGGAAGGACCACTGTGACCTTTGTGTAGACTCCATTCCCACCCTGATACCCACCTTGAGGTTTCAGGAAGAATGTGCGAATTCTTCCTGTACAGGTACTGACGTAACTGTACCCACTCTGTGATCACTCTGTGATTGTATGGGAATTGTAATCTTGTGGCTTTTGTGGGTTTTTCCTTTAAAAGTGCCTATGAACTATGGTGCAATGCAACTCCTGCTCTTTGGAGCTGAGTTTGCCCTTCTGTACTGTCGCTTCATTAAACCTCTTGCTATTGCATCAACTGGACCGGAGTCTGGGTTCTTGGGGCACCCACTCGAGAAGATAGTACCCTGGGTCTGGGGTCTATCAAACCAAATGATGAAATACAGAGAATTTATGTGGCTTTCATGTAACCCCCATGATGCTGCACCAAGATCACCTCACTTCTGTTGTTTTCTTTCCAAAATCATATAACCAGTTTGAAAATACACACACACACACACACACCAACCACCACCACCACCGCCACCACCACCCACACACAAGCCAAGACATGTTCTATAAAATATTGGGCCAGTGTTTGTTATTGTTATAAAGATCAAGAAAAATAAGAGAAGACTGAGCTCCATCCTCAGAGCTCATCTGGAACAAGTCAAGTGTGGTAGTGTATGCTGGGGAGACAGAGGCAGGTAAATCCCTGGGAGCTCAGTGGCCAGCCAGACCAGCCAGATGGGTGAGTTCCAGGTTAGTGAACAATCTCATTTCAAAAACCATGGTGGAAGGTTTCGGAGATGGCTCACTGAGTTTGGGTCTTCAGCTTCCACATAAAATCTGGATGTGGTGCTTGGGATGGTTAAATAAATAAGTGGGGGCTGGAGAGAGGGCACAGTGGCTAAGAGCACTTGCTGCTCTTCCAGAAGACCCAGGTTTATCCCAAGCACCCATAACCATCTCCAGTTCCAAGGGATCCGATGCCCTCCTCTGGCTTCCACGGGTACTGAATGCACATGGTGCAAGACATACACTCATACACAAAAACAGAAATATCCCCCCCCCCCCCCCCCCGGGGAAGTGGAGAAAGGAATCACTTTTGTACAGCGGAACTCCAATGCGAAGGAGTGAGGGAAACACGAAAATCAACAGCAGGGGGTGTTGGTAAACTGAGTTACACGGGACGACCGAAGAAAGACCCTTGAGGATGAAGGCTTTGCAGCAGCAGGGGGACAGTCTCAAAGGACTGCACCCCGAGCAGCTCTGCAGAAGTGTATTTATTGATTGCTACACAAAAGTTATTTTTAGGGGAAGTCAAGTTTCCCATACCACAGCCTCTGACCTGATCTACGTGCTGCCTGAACGGACACGTGACCCACGCACTTCTCAGTCCTTACTGTGCACAACGTGCGGTGTCTCAGTAACACAAGACTTTCAGGATGGCCAGGACGTCTTGTGTCTGAAGTCATGCGAAGGCCATAAAACTCCCTCAGAAAAAAAAGCTCCATAAATCTCAGAAAACAATCACTGATCAGATACAAAAGATTTCCTCAGAGCTTAGGTGTGTCTAAAAACAATCCCAGCACTCCACAATGTTCATGCCAGATAAAATGGCCTTACTAATTTCTCCACTTGAGGAGGGAAACTGCAGCATACCCAATCCCCCTGCCTTAGCTTCCCCAAGTGCTGGGATTGCAGGTGCAGGATACCACATCAGACCTCCAATTGATGTCTTTTATTTAGTTTCTTCTTTTTTTTTTTTTTTTTTTTTTTTGGTTTTTCGAGACAGGGTTTCTCTGTGTAGCTTTGCGCCTTTCCTGGAGCTCACTTGGTAGCCCAGGCTGGCCTCGAACTCACAGAGATCCGCCTGCCTCTGCCTCCCGAGTGCTGGGATTAAAGGCGTGCGCCACCAACGCCCGGCAGTTTCTTCTATTTTTTAATTTATTTTCTCTCCCCCACCCCACTTTTGCATTACTGGAAATCCAAGTTAGTGCCTTATGCATGCTAAGAAAGCTCTCTGCCACGGAGTCTGTACCTGAACCTGCTCTTGCTATGTTTATTGCATTTTTCCTTTTTGTTTCTAACTTCTTAACCTGAAAATACAGTTGTTGTCTTTCAATTTTTAACTATTAAGTAAAACATAGCAACTATACCTATTAACTCAGAACTCTAAGTAACCAGAAGTTTCTAACAGCTGAGAAAGC
>CABHPH010151720.1:0-41137 GCA_902168325.1 Peromyscus nudipes
CAGAGAAAATTGAAAAAAGCAATTCTTAATATTTAACACTGGTATGTAATAATATGGAGGAATAGCACTAGTGTGGAGGCCTGGCTGTGTAGACCCCATATTCCCATTAGACCATTAAAGAAGATCCTGCAGTGGTCTGTAGTGTCCTGATTTCTTGGCAATAATGCATGAAGGTATTGTTTACTTTTGGATGGTTCTATGTGCCGTATCTTTAGCTGCTCTGAAACTAATTCCTTTAGGATTGACAGCTTAGATTAAATTATAGGCTGCTGTTTCTTATGGTTTTAAAAATAAGCAGTGCTGGTTACCATGTGGAAAGGTCACAAGCCACAACAAAAACCCAGTTTGAGAACTTTATTAGGAGGAGGTGGGGGGCAGAAGAACCAGGCCTGGGAGAGACGCACGTGCAGAGAGGGAAAGGGAGATAGTGGGGACAAAAGAGAACAGAACAGGGGCGGGGGGTTGGGCATCTGTGTCGGGCTCTTTAAGGATTCTTGTGGACATGCACAGGCGGGCTTATGGAGCTATGCCATGCATGCACAGATTGTGTGAACATGCCACACATGTAGCGTGTAATCACCAGTGTGCACTGATGATATAAGATCCCTTGCTCCTGAACTGTGCATGTGCGGTCATGCAGCTGGAGCACGGCAGAATCCCAATGTTCCATGTTTTTTGCTTATTATAAAATTTTTGCTTATTATAAAAGAGTGGGTGAACAGGAATAGGGGTGTTGTTTTTCCTGGATACAGTGCTTCCAGCTGACTTGGTGGGCAATGGTTGACTCTTGCGGGGAGGAAAGGGGGCTTCTGAGGTAGAAAGGTGTCCTGGGATGGTGGGCTTTTGTCTGCTCCCTTGGAGCTGTTCATCTTTCTTGGCTTCGCACTCTGACCACTGGTGTCTGACAGAATGCTGGTGAGACAGAGAAAAGCTTAGAAGAAAGTATTACTTATATTTTTGCCTTTGGGGGGTTGTGTGGACCTGCCCAACCGGGAACTTAGGTCACCTGTGAAGAGGTGGCCTGGAACCGAGGAAAGGCAAGTGCGTGCAGCTCGACCATTCCCCAGCCTCCCTCTTACCCGGAGACCATCAGATGCAGCAGCGGGGAGTCAAGTCAAGCAAGAACTCGTTTATTGATAGGCAGTAAGCCTCTTTTATACCGGAAAACCTCAGAACCCTAGGAGGGGGTGAAGGAACCAACCAATCATTTTAAAGGTCACCCTATTTCCAAGTTGTTTATGTCCTGACACCATCTCCTGTTTTTTAGCATCTTGTCTTAGCATAAATAACTTGTGGTAACTTCCTTTCTCACCATTTGTCTTTAATCTCCATACAAACAACCCAAGCTAACTTCCTCCTAGCCATCATTTGTATCTATTCTCTGCACAAACAGCTTAAACTAACTTCCTCTCCACATCATCCTTTGTATCTACTCTGTTCATAAACAGCTTAAAGCTTAAGCTCTATTTGTGCAAATTTCTTTCAGCACCCTCTTTGCAACCCATGTATGCCCCACAGATTCCCCCTTTTTGTTTTTTAAATATGGTGGACTGTTTACCTGTTTGGCATCCCCCCCTTCCTTTTTTTTCAAGTCAAACCTAACATTTATTGAGAACACAGAAAATCGGTTGATAGATCAGTCCTATTGTCCCTGAGTGATTTAGTTATGAAGCAAACACAGTAAAGGTTTTTAGTCCTAACAGTAGTTCTAAGGAGAGAAGAGTTAAGAAAACAGTTAAAGGTACAAAGAGAGTTATCTTTCCCTACCCCTACTCCCAAAGATAGCTGATGATTTCCAAAACGAGGTTGTTTTAGTCACATTTAGGAATTATTAGGATCAGTCTATCTTTGAGTCCAGGCCCATGGAGAACTGTCAGCCCCACACCTCCGGAGAAGTTTGGTGCTGAGTTGTCCTCATCATACATGGTCACCAGTGTCCATTATGCACTTGGCCTCCAGCCCATACTTCTCCCAGTTCAGGGCCCAGAGAGTGCTCACCTTTAAACTGTGAGGGAATTCCAGGCCGGGAAGGAGTCTTTGATGAAGGAGAAGTACACACGGGTGCAGCCTGTCCAATGACATCTGTCTTTCCGCTGGGTTGTGGACCCCAGGAAAACCTGGAGGAAAATGTAAGCAAAGGGAAGCTACCATTGCAAATGCTGAGCGGTTCCCAGGAACTGTGGTCCAGGTTTTTGGTTGAGGTAGAGAAGATCAGTGTCCTCATGGATGTCCTCATGCAGCCGTGTGTAGAAAGATGCTGGCCCAAGTGAAAGCTGAGGACTTCTTCAGGAGCATAGAGCAGAGGTATGTCATCTGGCTGGTCCACATACAGCCTCTCTTAGTAAGCATCCATTGAGAAGTAGAAGTCCAGTGGGACTTCACTTAGCAACAGCAGCAGCAGCAGCAGCAGCAGCAGCAGTAGCAGCAAAGACAGTTTTACCCCCAGCCCCGGGGTGCCGGACATCGCTTTCGCCATTGGCTATGCGTGTGACAGCTGCGGTGGAAGAAGTTGGTCTATGGCGATGGGGTGTGGCCACACCAACGGCCATCTTGATATAGTCACCATTGTCACCAGGCTCCGAGGACGTTGAGGAGCCAGTAGTAGGGTCCTGGGAAGTGGTAGTGGATACTGGAAGCAGGTGATTGAGTTCTCCTGGGATGGGTGTCAGAGGCTGCTGTAGGGAAGAGGAGGCGGCCGAAGGATGTGGGGGCAGCGCTGGTGTGGGAACGAGATCTCTGGGATGTAGCAGGAGCCAGGAAGAGCAGGACAACTATCAGCTGGAGTACCGCCATCTAATGTCACAGTAGCACACACTTGCAGCTCATGTAGCCAGGGCCACTCCTATCAGGAGGGTTTAGCTCCCGTAGTTTGTGTTGCCGAATTTCACGTACAAGTGTGTAGAAGGCATCTTCCACACCCTGCCGGGTCCTGGCTGATGTTTCGATGTAGGGGATGCCATAGCTGTGGGCAAGGTCCTGGGCCTGCCAAGACTTTAACAGTATAAGCGGCCAGGTCACACTTGTTCCCCACCAGCACCATTGGCACATCATCCGAGTCCTTTACCCGTTGGATGTGCTCCCTGTACTGATGGATGTTGTTAAAGGACTTGGTGCTGTTGATGGCAAACACACAGAGGAAACCTTCCCCTGTGTGGATGCATTGGTCCCTCATGGCACCATATTCCTTGGGACCCGCTGTGTCTAGGATGTCCAGCAGACATGCCTCCCCATCAATGACCACCTGTTTCTGATAGAAATCCTCTATGGTGGGATCATATTCACCCACAAAATGATTCTGGATCAGCTGGATAGTCAGGGCACTCTTTCCCACACCTTCAGCACCCACCACAGCCAGTCTGTGAGCAAAAGGCCCTGACTGGGGCCCAATGCGGGTGTCCTTGTAGCCCCGAGGCTGAAGCGTGATGGCCATGGGGTGCAGAATAACTGAATATGGGTGCTAATTACCTCTTTTGTTCTATTAAAACAAAAACATATTAAAATTTAACAGCTATTTATCTGAGGATATTTGGCTCTGGAGTTAACTCCCAGTGTTTGTAAAGGGGGTACCTTTAGGAAGGGTTGACATGCCTTGTATGGACTATCTTTTAAGGTCAATATCTTAAATCTCAATGCCAGCTTGTCGGCTCGGCAGTTTCCCTTGGACAGTAATCCTGGAAGCCGAGAATGCCCCCTCATATGTTGTATGGGCATTCCCGTCCCTCCAGTAACCCCCTGAGGGCAACTATGAATGGGGAAATTAACTACATACTCTGTTGGACTCTATCTATGAACTCCGTTGTTGGGTTTTTGTCTTACCCCTACTATGGGAGATTTGGTAGGCCCTTCATCTAATTTGTCCCAGGCTACAAGCTCCATTTGTCTAACCTGATCTCGGTACAGCCCTTGCACAACCACCTGTTGGACCCCTGTAAAGTACCCTTCAGTTGTACCTGCTAGCATGCCATAGGTGATAGGGATGGGCAGGTTGGGCATCCGATTGGCCTCTACCCTGGTCTGACATTCTTCCTTATCTTTGGCCTCTCAGGGGTACCACTCTAGAGGTCAATTAGGGTGGGTGGGTCAAGTTTTCCCCTGACCCATACCTCCCAGTGAGGGGCTGGTTGTAGGGGTCCATATCACAGAGATCTCTCCTTAATGGCATGGATGGTGTTTGAGCGGCCTCAGCCCCAGGGTCCCAAGGTGGAGGGCCAGAATCCCTTGAGGCCCAGGGCTCGGGCTCAGTGATGTTTACTTTTGCTTTAACCTCTACGGTATATTTCTCTGTGAATTTCGCATGCTCCTTGCTGAATTTGGCCCAAAATTTTTTTCTTTATTCTCAGAACCTTCCCTGTCCTTTTTGGCCCCTGGAGGGGGCCCTGACTTCCTTTCTTTCTTTTCTAACCCTTGGGGAGAGTCATTCTCCCTCTTTGACTCCTGAAAAGGTGGTGGCAGGGAATCTGGGAGAAAAGCCACCTTAAAGGCTATGATAGTGGGGTAGAAGCCCAGGGGCGGCAGTATGCCGAAATGTTTCTCCCTTTCTCTTGCCAGCTTTTCCATTTGGGCCTACATGCTGCAGGAGAAAAGGTTGGTACTAGGCACCCAAAAGGCAAGGAGAATTATAATCTCCCAGGTGGCGACAATATTACTTTTAGAATTTCAAGCCCTCTAGACTTGTAATGCAGGATCTTGAGGGCTGGCTTATCACTTGAGGAGGTTGCATTACCCATACTGAGGGTTTCACTTACCCTGGAAGACCGCTTGGCCTCGGCTGAAGTACTTTAAGCCCCACGTTTAGGGCGCCAGCTGTGGGGACCTGTCCCACCGGGAACGTAGGTCACCTGTGAAGAGGTGGCCTGAAACCGAGGAAAGGCAAGTGCGCGCCACTCGACCATTCCCCAGCCTCCCTCTTACCCGGAGACAATCAGATGCAGCAGGTAGTCAAGTCAAGCAAGAACTCTTTATTGATGGGCAATAAGCCTCTTTTATACCAGAAAACCCCAGAACCCTAGGAGGGGATGAAGGAACCAACCAATCATTTTAAAGATCACCCTATTTACAAGTTGTCTATACCCTGACATCATCTCCTGTTTTTAGCATAAATAACTTGAGCTAACTTCCTTTCTCACTATTTGTCTTTAATCTCCATACAAACAACCCAAGCTAACTTCCTTTTAGCCATCCTTTGTATCCACTCTCTGCACAAACAGCTTAAAGCTTAAGCTCTATTTGTGCAAATTTCTTTCGGCACCCTCTTTGTAGCCCATGTATGCCCCACAGATTCCCCCTTTTTGTTTTTTAAATAAGGTGGACTTTTTACCTGTTTGGCATCCCCCCCTTCCTTTTTTTTCAAGTCAAATCTAACATTTATTGAGAACACAAAAATCCGTGGACAGATCAGTCCTACTGTTCCTGAGTGATTTAGTTATGGAACAAACAGTATAGGTTTTTATTCCTAACAGTATTTCCAAGGAGAGAAGAGTTAAGAGACTAGTTAAAGGTACAAAGGGTTATCTTTCCCGACCCCTACCCCCAAAGATAGCTGATGATTTCCAAAACGAGGCTGTTTTAGTCACATTTAGGAATTATTAGGATCAGTCTATTTTTGAGTCCAGGCCCATGGATAATTGTCAGCCCCACACCTCCAGAGAAGGTTGATGCTGAGTTGTCCTCATCATACATGGTCACCAGTGTCCATTATGCACTTGGCCTCCAGCACATAAGGAAGCACATAGGGTAGACAATAGATTGAGGGTCAATTCCAAAGTGTCTCTGGGCTTGTGTTCTACCTCTCATTATAGCATCTGCAAGCTGATCAGCCTGAGAGTACACTCGCAGCGTGCTCCCCAGGGAGGTGTGGACCCATTCAATAAGTTCTCCCTCCTGTACCAGTACCGCTGAGATTAAGGTGGCAGTTGTGAATAACCAGAGGGAGATGGGAAGATCAATAGAATATCTCCTTAGGGAGACCTTATCAAGGGTCTCCTGAATCTGCAGGAGAATGGCCCAACGTTCAGGTGTGAGGACAATGATATCCTGAGGTTTCTTGCCTTTTCAGCAAGGAGAACAAGGGTACAAGGTCCTCTTTGAAAATTGGAATCCAGTACAGTAACCAGTTGATTTCTCCCAGAACACTCTGTAACTGAGTTAGGGTCAAGGATGCAGGGACATCCAGCTTGGGCTTGAGTGGGCATGCTCGGGTCAGAGTAAGCGCTGTACCAAGAATCTTAAAGGGTGCCACCCTCTGAACTTTGTTGGGGGCTACTGTGAATCCTCCTTTCTGTGGTTGTTCTAGCACTTTGTATACCAGATCTTGCAAGTGAGAGGGGTCCCTATGTCCCAAAATGATGTCATCCATATAGATATATGTAAGTGACCCATCCTTCCTTAACAGGGGCCCTAATAAGGTGGCTAGGTATTGTTGACCGAAAGCTGGAAAATTGGCCATTCCCTGGGGTAACACAGTCCACTCAAACCTCTGATCAGATTGAGAAAGGGAAGGAATGGAGAAGGCAAATTTACAACAGTCGTCTGGGTGGAGAGGAATAGAGAAAAAAAAACAGTCCTTAACATCTATTACCACCAGGACATACTCAGCAGGTATGGCTGGGACCCAGGGCAGACCCCTCAAAGGGGTGCCCACCAACTCCATCCTTTCATTCACTTTTCTTAGCTCCTGCAGCCTACGCCAGGCTCCAGAGGTCTTTTTGATGACAAAAACAGGTGTATTCCAAGGGCTCATGGATGGGCGTACATGCCCAAGGTCCAATTGTTCCTTGACTAGAATGTGAAGCACCTCTAACTTAGGTCTAGTAAGTGGCCACTGCTCCACCCATATTGGGTTACCTGGTTTCCACCTAATAGGGGGCACCTGGAGGGTAGTAGCCTCTAGGATTGGGGGTAGACGCGAGTAGGCTTATTAGGGTCATTCCTGTAATGGGTGAAGATATCCTCATCCTTTATCTTCTCTATTCCCCTCCCTTGCTTTGGGCTTCTTCTTTCTCCAAAACGTCATCATAAAAGGGCCTATGGTAAGTGGTGAGCACTCCATCCACCTGGGATAACATATCCTTTCCCAGGAGGTTGGCCACAAGGTTATCTGCTACAAGCGGGCATACCTTGCCCTTTTCTCTGTCTGGGCTGGTCCATTTAAGGAGTGCAACCGTCTCTAAGGACTGGGTGTTCCCCCCACCCCAAGTATTTTGGGTCCAGCTGTTAAGTCCCAATGAGGGGGCATCTTCTCCTGGCGGATTACTGTCCTGTCAGCTCCTGTATCCACTAGAAAGTGGAACCTTTTTCCACCTATAACAACATCTTGGGGCAGTGTGTTGCTGGAGAGCTTCTCTCCAGCTCCCAAGTACCGCCAGTCTCCAGCTCCCAAGTCATGCCAGTCCCTGGTTCCCTGACCGAACCCATTCATAAAATAAACACACAGACGCTTACATTATTTAAACTGTTTGGCCATTAGCTCAGGCCTATCATTGTCTAGCTCTTACTCTTATATTTAGCCCATTTTATTAATCTTTGCTTTGTCACGTGGCTCGTGGCTTACCGATACTTTACATCTTTCTTTTCCTTGCCGAGGCTCCAGCCAGTCTCCCTATCCTTTTTTTTTTTCCTCAATTTTCCTCTCTGTTAGTCCCGCCTATACTTCCTGTCTGGCTATTGGCCAATCAGTGTTTATTGCCATATAGCGATATCCACAGCACTTCCCCTTTTTTTTCTTTTTTAAAAAGGAAGGTTTTAACTTTAACATAGTAAAATTACATATAACAAAACGATTATCAAGCAAGAATTACAGTTACAATATTAAAGAAGATATCCTATCTATCTTATATTTATGAGTTTAAGGTTTTATATCTAACTTATCTGTTATCATAACTGAGGAAATTACAACTATCTAGTCTTTAACCACATCAAAGACCTCAGAAGGATATAATACTACCTGAGAAATGGAGAAGATGCAAGCAACTTTTGGGAGTCTTGCAGGGTAGACAGAGACATCTGACAGCCTGGAGCTCTCTGGGCTTGATGAGAGCTCTCTGGGCCAGATGGGAGCTCTCTGGGCTGGATGGGAGCTCTCTGAGCCAGATGGGAGCTCTGGGCCAGATGGGAGCTGGGGCCTGGTGTCTAAGTCTCAGGAAGTGGCAAGGGTCTCAGGCGGATGGGTGTGGGGGCAGGGCTATAGATTGTAGGGTCTGCTCGCAGGTCTTGTAAAAGGGGAACCTTCCCATGGGAGCCCTACCCGCTGGCCAGCAACTGGGGCCGTGTTGGGTGGGTTGTTCCCAGGATAGGCTGATGCCCAGGGATGGGACCTAGGAGCAGGCTCCCCTGGGTATGACCTCAGACACTCACCTCTGGTGTGGATGGGAGCTCTGGCCCAAATGATGGTTTTAAATATGATAAGCAGTGCTGGTTCCAGGTCCTGGTTACTGTGTGGAAAGTCATGAGCCATGACAAAACCCAGTCTCAGAGCTTTATTTGGAGGAGGAGGAGGGCAGGAGAACCAGGCCTGGGGAAGATACATGTGCAGAGAGAAGAGAGGGATAGAGCGATAGTCGGGACAGAAGAGAACAGAATGGGGGGGGTGTCTGTGTCTGCAGCTGCATGATGTTTGTGCAGGATATAGACAGGGTGAAAAGGCTAGGGGCTCTAACTCCATGCCCTGTCGCCAGGCAACCTGACTGCAAGATGTTCTAGTTCCCTATCTTATCGGGGGTCTGTATTTTTCCATTTGCTCTTATAAAAGTCTGTGTTTTTCCTTCTAGTGCTTTCTGTACGGCTGGGTTTGTGGATAGGTATTGGTTAAATTTGGTTTTATCATGGAATATTTTGTTTACTCCGCCTATGGTGATTGAGAGTTTTGCTGGGTATAATAGTCTGGGTTGGCATCTGTGGTCTCTTAGTGTCTGCATAACATTTGTCCAGGACCTTCTAGCTTTCTTAGTCTCTATTGAGAATTCTGGTGTTATTCTGATGGTTTTGCCTTTATATGTTACTTGGTCTTTCTCCTTTGCAGCTCTTAATATTTTTTTCTTTGTTCTGTATGTTTAGTGTTTTGATTATTATGTGGCGAGAGGACTTTCTTTTTGGTTCCAGCCTATTAGGTGTTCTGTAAGCTTCTTGTATCTTCATAGGTATTTCTTTCTTTAGGTTAGGAAAGTTTTCTTCTATGATTTTGTTGAATATATTTTCTGTGTCTTTGAGTTGGTATTCTTCTCCTTCTTCTATCCCTATTATTCTTAGGTTTGGTCTTTTCATGGTGTCCCATATTTCTTGGACGTTTTGTGTTACAACTTTTTTGTCTTTAGTGTTTTCTTTGACTGACGAATCTATTTTCTCTATTGTGTCTTCAGTGTCAGAGATTCTCTGTTCCATCTCTTGCATTCGGTTGGTTATGCTCGTTTCTGTAGTTTCTGTTCGTTTAGTCAGGATTTCTATTTCCAGCATTCCCTCAGCTTGTGTTTTCTTTGTTGCCTCAATTTCTTTTTTCAGATCTTGGAATGTTTCTTTCATCTGTTTAATTATTTTTTCTTGGCTTTCTTTGATTTCTTCCAATTTTTTGTTTGTTTTTTCTTCCATTTCTTTAAGGGATTTTTTTTAATCTCCTCTTTAAGGGAATTTTTCATTTTCTCTTTAATGGAGTTTTTCATTTCCTCTTTAAGAGAATTTTTTGTTTCCTGTTTAATGGAGTTTTTCATTTCCTCTTTAAGAGAGTTTTTTATTTACTCTTTATTGGAATTATTCATTTCCTCTTTAAGAGAATTTTTTATTTCCTCTTTAATGGAGTTTTTCATTTCCTCTTTAAGGGAATTTTTTATTTCCTCTTTAATAGAGTTTTTCATTTCCTCTTTAAGGGAATTTTTTATTTCCTCTTTAATGGAGATTTTCATTTCCTCTTTAAGGGAATTTTTTATTTCCTCTTTAAGGGTATTTTTTTATTCTTTAAGGGCCTCTATCATCTTCTTAAAGTCATTTTTAGGATTGATTTCTTCTGTTTCTTCTGCATTGGCATTTTCAGGAGTTGCAATTGTAGAGTTGGTAGGTTCTGGTGTTGTCATATAGGTCTTTATGTTGTTGTCTATATTTTTCCACTGGCGTCTACTCATCTCTTTCTCTGCTCAGTGCAGATGGTGTTTGTGTCTGAAGGTGCTTCTCTTGTTCTAATTTTTAGTCTTGGTTCACTAGAAGTTCTTGGTTAAATCGGTGCTATTGGGCTCTGTTTCTTCAGGAGCAGCTTAGTCAGATCAGGGTTACTGTGTTCTGTCTCTGGGAGCATTTGTTCCCATTTGGTGCAGGGTGTGCTTATGGTTTCAGTGGTTGTTAGATCGCAGGGGTTAGTTTTTTTCTTTGTTTTTTGTTTTGGAGGGAGGTTGGTGGGGGAGCAGGGAAAGGTAGCTGTCTGGTCTCTGGAACTCCGATGTGTAGGTCCTAGGGGCTTGAGGCCTGATCTGTCCTTCTGGAGATGGAGCTTACCTGTTCTCAGTTGGTGAAGTGTATACTTATGATTCTGGTGATCTGGTTTGGTGGTTGGGTGGTGCCTTTTTCTTTGTTCTTGGGTCACGTTTTGCTCATTCGTCGACTCCTCAGCCGATCCTGTTTCCTCAGACTTCAAGTTGTAGGATTCTGAATCCTCTCCCTGATGGATTTCAGCTGAGCGGGGTAGTCTCACCAATACTTCCAAGTTGTTGCCTTTCGCAGGATCAACAGCTGGGTCCTGGGTTGACCTGAGACAGAGTGTTCAGATCCGTTCTGGTTCTGTCTCACGGAGATGGCTCCTTCCCCGGGTGTTGGGATTAAAGGCGTCCCTGTTCCAAGCTCTTGATTAAGATCTTGTTTTCACTAACTCTTCGGCGGGTAATAGCTCAGTTTCCGGTCTTTATTACAACTGCGCTTCAGCCGCCGCCTGCTGCTCTGCTCCGCCTGCCGCTCTGCTCCGCCTGCCTCAGTGGCGTGCTGCTCCGCTCCACCCTGGTCTGTTTTTTTTCTACTAGCTAGAGGCTCAGTCCTTGTCCCTGACATCTCCCCCTTCTTAGTAATAAATCTAAGGGCCAACATAAACCAGATTCGAATGGTCTAAAAGGAGGGCTCTGAAAGAAGCTTTGCATGGAGGATTACAGAGGCCCTGTTCCTCTATTGGTTGTGTAAAAAGGGGTCTGAGGGAATGTCTCTCAAGATTCAAGCACCATGGGCGTCCCCATACTGCAGGAATCAATGTACCGTGCAGTTTTTTGAGGGAGCGGAAATGGATAAGCACAAGGCTGCTACTGCACAACCGCTATGCAACAGGGCATATAATCCAGGCTTCTCAAGATTTTGTGGTACCATGGTCCCCAGCCTGTGCAGTCCCAGCTGCACTCCAATCATGCCTTGAGTGAGCCTTTTTCCCACACACAGGTGCAGCCTTCCCTGAGTGAAGGGGTCTGTGTGGGGCATCTCTCGTCGGGAAATTTCAACCCCGGAGTCCTGGATATCAAGGCGGTGGTAATGAACCTGTATCTGCCTGGCCCGCAGGTCTGTTATTTGGCTTCAGATGAACCGAGTGAGCTGGGAAAATGCCCATGGCCCAAAGGCAAGGACCAGGAGCAGGCCTACAACAGGTCCTAGGAGGGAGGGAAGAAGGGTCATTAGCCAAGGAGAGGCGGAAAACCAATTCTGGAACCACCCGAGATCTTGTTCTCTTTTTCTTTTTCTCTTTTCTAGTCCTTTTCTAACCTTTGCCATACTGTCTCTGACTACCCTGGTGTGGTCTGTAAAGAAGCAACATTCCTCTTTGAGCGCAGTACAAAGGCCACTCTGTTGTAGAAAGAGGAGATCCAGGCCTCTCCTGTTCTGTAAAACTACCTCAGCTAGGGAAGAAAGGGATGACTCAAAGGCAGAAACTCCCCGTTCAAGTTGGGCAATATCCTCTTCTATGGACAGTCGAAGCTCAGAGTAACATTGGTTGGACAGGACCAGGGAGGCAATCCCTGTGCCTGCTCCCACTGCTCCAACCCCCAAAAGGACTGCTAAGGTGATGGCAGTAACAGGCTCCTGTCTTGTACGGAGAAGGGACAGCAAGGCAGTCGTCTCAGTGTGGCTTCTCTTCCCAGAGACCTAGGAATTGATCTGGGGAATAATAGGTTAGTCTGGGGATGACCTGTACCAGAATACAGAATAAGGGCGCGGAATGATTATTGAGGTAAAGTGAAATACAGGGTGTAAGGCCATCGGTACAAGCCCTTCAGGTATCATTGGCGGGAAGTAAATACCCAGAGGTGGTTGAGGTTGTCCAGGGGTCTGGGTCGTCTAGGTAATTTTGTCTTCATGGTGTACAGGAAGGTCAGTGGCCGCTGCTAAAAACCCGAATATCACAGCCCATGTCTATCCTCCTTGGGAACGGGCTGAATTGGTTGGGCTCTCCCCTGAGCTGCCTTGCTCAAGCCTGTGTCAGACATAATTCATCCGTAGCATTTGTTGTGTGACTGTATCGTTTGGGCTATATAAGATTACTTGCGTTTGTGAAAGTATGTCCCTTCCCCAAAGATTAACAGGCAGGCCTGGAACCACAAAAGGAATGACAGTCCCCTAGTTTCCTTCCTCGTCCTTCCATGAAAATATCTTTGAACTAATTAAAGGATTATTAGACTTACCAATTCCTTTTAAATCAGTGAGGTATGGAACCATTGGCCAAGTGGACGGCCAGTGAGACTGGGAAATGACTGTGTCATCTGCCCCCTTATCCAAGATACCCTGGAACTTCTTTCCCTCTATAGTAAGGGTAAGAGTAGGGTGATCCTGAGTGACAGGCTGGACCCAGTAGGTGTCCGAAGACCCCAATCTGGCTGACCTCCAGGGGCTGTCTGTAATTGAGGGATTATCACAGACGAGGGTAGAGGAACCAGCTGTGCCAGGCACGTACCTTGAGGAATCGTGACCATGCCGTTTACAGCAGTGGCCAGAATCTCAATTTCCCCTGTGAAATCACTATGTATTACGCTAGGGTAGACCTGGACCCCTCGGAGGGCCGCAGAAGCACGGCCAAGGACAAGCACGCAAACATCAGGAGGTAAGGGTCCTGTCACCCCTGTAGGGATGACCTGAGCCCCTTCAAAGGATTTTAATACTATTTCGGCGGCGGCACACAAGTCCAATCCAGCACTGCCTGGAGTTGCTCTTTGGAGGGAGGAGAAGGGAACTGGGACAGGAGAATTTCTCGAGGCTGGGGAGGTAAGGGGTGAGCGAACCTAAAGGCCCCAGTGTGTGCTCGTGGAGGCATCGGGGCCAGGGCCTGGCCCCTCTGGAAGTTTCCCGGCATCCGTGGAGGAAGGGGTTGACCGAGATAATTGGTTTTTGACCTGCATTCTCTAGCCCAGTGACGGCCCTTGTTGCAGGGGCATAGAAAGGAAGGCAGGGGCCTCATAGAGGCGGCCTCCTGGGCTGGCTGGGCTAAGTGTGAAAGGCAACAGCATTTCTGGGGGCATTCCCTAGCTAAATGTCTGGGTTGTTTGCAGGAGTAACAGGTGTGGGCTCCAGGCTGTTGGGAAGCCCTCAGGGCAACACCGATTGCTAATCCCATGGCATGGGCAGCGCCAACACCCGAACAAGAGTCTGACATATTCATACAGGTCTGCTCTGTTTTTATGAGGGCGGAGGACTTCCTGGCAGGCAGGGTTTGCGTTGTCAAAGGCCAAGCGTTTAAGGAAGGTACTTTCGTTTTTGCCTGGCCTGAACAGTCTCTCAGCTGCATCATTTAAGCAAGAGACAAAAATCGCTAAAAGTCTCATCAGGGCCCTGACGAATCTTTGCCAGTGAGTGGGTAGCTGACCTCTTTTAGGGAAGGCATTTCCAGGCCTGGACCCCAGTGTTTTGAATCTGGGCCAGGAGGCCGGGAGGCAATTTTGCCTGTGCTTCATTTGTATCATATGGGGAGTTCCCGAGAAGTTTCTTTAATGTCCAAGTTTTTGAGGACGACTGTTCAATATTTTTTGAGCAACCTCTGGACAGTTTTCTGTAAATTCTGTTTTCCAGAGGACAAAGTCACCCCCAGAAAGAGCCATGCAGGCAAGAAAGTACCAGTCGTTAGGGGTCAACCAATGTTCGCTCTGGTTTTCACCAAGGTTAATGTAAAAGGAGCCATAGGACCATACTGAGCACAGGCGGACTTAAGCTGTTCAATAAGGCAGAAATTTAGTTTTTGGCAAGTCTGTCCTGGTGGGGGGGGGGTCCTCTGATGACGGTTCCTCCTCCCCCTCCTCATTTTGGTCTTCCAAACCCTCTGAGGGGCTGCTCTGGGCGCCCACCTCAGATGAGTCCCCAGAGCTCTGGCTCCAGGTAACGGGAAATGCCAGGACAGGCTGAGACTTAATTTTTGATTTAATAAATTTTTGAGATGGTTTCAGCGAGCCGGGAGCCACCGCCTCAAGGGCGAGGTCTATAAGTTCTTTGTCAAGAATTTTTAATTACCCTAAAAGCTCAGTATGTTCCCTGCGAGCCTGGAGGGCCCGTCACAGTGAGCCGAGATCTGGGATGGGGTAGGCAACTAATCAAGGACGGTCCTGCAAAAGTGGGAAGACGGAGAAACATAGGGAGGGGGCATTGCGGAAGGGGGAACTGCTGGAGATTTTTGAGGTGGTTTAAAAGGGCCCATGGACCCCTGTTTTAAGGGGAGATTTTTGTAGGGTGACCAGTCTGGATTGTGGTAGTGGGCCGCCTCTTCGTCTAGGGAAGCCTCCTCGGCGGGGTCTAGAGGGGAGTTAGAGATAAGATTGTTAAGAGAGGGATGAAGATGGGGAGGGGCGGAGTCCTGAGGATTCTTAGGTTCAGAAGTCATGAGCGTCCCCTCTTACATAGAGCGCAGGTCGTGATCCGAGGGACAGACTGAAGGCGGACGAGAAAGCACTCGGGGTGGGGGGGGGGTTAGGGCAGGTAGAGAGGGGGCAGAAGGCTTCTTTTAAGATTTTTTTTCTCCTGTATTAATAACCTCTTTTACGTCGGGAATGTTTATGGACCCTAAGAATGTCATTAATAAGGTTCCAGTAAGAGAATGTGGTGACAGGGCCTTCTGTGGCCCAAAAACCCTGTAGTAATCATCTAAATAGTCCCCGAGCTGTGTCCATCTTTTTTCTTCTATGGTTCCCTCTTGCGGGATCCAAGGACACGTGTCTGTGATATAATCAAAAAAGGCTTTAAGGTCTTTTTTCTTTACCCTCCTTCCTTTTGTCTTGAGGGCCTCTTTTAGGCCAGAAATGAATAAATCTTGTGATGAAGTTGCCTGTCCCATGGCTCGTCACTTTCTTACCTGCGTCGCCTCTGCTCTCTTCCGGGATTGCTGTCCTGAACTGGGCGATTTCTGGGGGATCCAACAACTTCACCAAGGCCTTGGTCTTTCCTCTGGGAGACGACGTTCCGGATCCTCAAGATGGGGTTTCAAGCTTCATTTTTGGCCAGCAGGGCTTCACCGGGAACTCGACCACCCTAAGGACGGAATGATAAGGATAGGAGACACAAAGGAAGACACCAAGATAGGATTCTGATCAAGTTGCAATTTTGTTTTTCTCCAACAGGGTTTATGTAGCTCTTGCAGGGTGGGGGAAGCAGGAAGCTGTTATCTGCATGAAGCAAGTTAACTCGGCTACAGGATGTTTGTGCAAAATATTGGCAGGGTGAAAAGGCCAAGGGTTCTGACTCAATGTCCTGTCACTAGGCAACCTGACCGCAAGATGTTCTAGTTCTCTGTCTTATCGGGGGTCTGTATTTTTCCATTAAGCTCTTTTAAACGTCTGTATTTTTCCATTAACTAGAGGTTCTGTCCTTGTCCCTGACACTTCTTGATCTGAGATCCACTTCAATGGAATGGGGATGGGGGCTTGGTTGTGGTGGATCTCATGGGGACAGTAGCCTTCAGAATTGGGGTTGTGACCTGTCCTGCAGGCCAGGTTATTAGGTGGGACCCAAGGAGGCGCCTCCTGAAAGACCAATGGGGGCGAGAGAGGAAGTAGACCAGGCGTGTAAAGAAAGACAGTCAGTCTGGGTTGCGTCAAGGTCTTGTTTATTGCAAGGGGAAGCAGGGTTATATATACTGGTGGATAGGAAGAAGTGAATAGGGGAAGGGAGATGGAAAGTTTTAAGAATAGGGTCAGGGTGAGGTCTCTTTGGTCCCATGCTTGTGCAACTGACCAACCAAACATATTCCAGGAAGTTAATTTAAGAGTACATTTTGTGGCTTTTCCGGGAATGATTGTTTTTGTAAGTTAGTAACAGTTGTCAAGGGTGTAGTTATGCCAGATCATCCAAGCAAGAAAGGTCAAGGCGCAGTCATCCAATTTTTGGTTCCCAACAGGGTTGCATATGTTGTGCAGGGTCATGGACCACAAGACATACCTATTCATGGACGTTGATGTCATTAAAAAAGGCCCTGTCATCTGTAATTAGGACAACACTTATATCTCTGCCCCAGAGGTTTCTAGGTACATTGGAAATGATAGGGTCAATGGCTTCTCGATTGCCATCAAGATCCATCCAATGGACTGGATGGGTGGTCATCTTAGAATCTAGTAGGCCTCCCACACCAATCATAGTGGGGCCAGGTTTAAACTTCCAGTGTTGGAAGTGAAGAACCCCAGTCTTGGTTAAAATGGTAGCATTTGCACCCTTGTCAACCAAACCTTTGGAAAGATGGGCATTGTCTAATAGATTTTGGGTTTCCAGAGCCTTTTACTGGAAGGGCTGAGTAGTGCCACACCTGGACTTTAAAGGAGGCTGGTGTTTCAGCAAGCTGTGACCGGCAATCCTTTGCCCAGTGAAAGCCTTTATTGCATCTGGGGCATCAGATCATAGGTTCTGCCCAGGGGCAGTCATGCCACAGATAGCCTGTTTTGCCACATCCCCAGCAAGTTCTGTCTACCTGGGGACCCTCAGGAGTGTCATTAGTACCCTGCTTGTCAGTGAGGCGAGCACCCAGGGAGGCAGTAAGAGCGGCGATTAGCCTGGTGCTGGGGTCAAGGTCTCTGGTGGCCTGCACCCATTTATGTATGTCCATATACCTCATAGCTGTATTACAGATTTTGGTATTGAGTCCCTCCCAAGTCAGTTGTTAATAGCATGTGTCTATTGGGGCCCACATCCACTCTGCGCTCTACTACCTCATTCACACGGGCCAAGAATTTGGTGAATAGCTGCTGCCTGGGCTGTTGGATACAGGCTCTGGGGGCCTTGAGGTCCAGGTCCAAGACTTGTTAAAAACAGGCATTGAGTCCTCTCTCTTCCTGGTGCACTGGATGGACATATTTCCTACACCCTGTGAGCATATCGTAGGTCACCTGGACATCATGTAAGATGTTTGTTCAGGCCTGGGATTCTGCCTGATCCTCATAGGCTAATTTTCAGCTAAGAAAGACTTCAGGCACCAACACAGCTTTAAGCAAATGGTCCCAATAGAAATAAGTTTGTAACTGCATGGACCATTGAGCAAGGACCTGCTGAATGTAGGGGAATCTAGGCCTGACTCATTGGCTGCCTTCCGAATGAGGGAGATCAGCTATGGGCGTGGGACGCCAGGGCTGGGCATTGGCATTTGGGCCCATATGGACTGGGAAGGCTTTTATGGGCCTACAGACTGAGAGTGGCACGTAAGACATTTGGCACTGTGGAAGAATAGCCACCTCCTGAACCAGGCCAGTATTGGGGTAGATCGCCCCAAGAATACTGTGGTGTAGGGGTAGCTGCCAGCGGTGGTGGTGGAGCAGAGGGGGTAGCAGCACATGACTTAATGACAGCTGCCTTTTCTTTGACAGATTGGTGGGACCCAAACTGACAGGTACATTGTCCTTGATAGATGGGTGGGACCCAAACTGACATATCTCAGGGCTCAGACCAACAGATTTCCTGGAGGCTAAACTAACAGCTTTCCCGGGGCCCAAATTGACAGATTTCTTGGAAGCTGTAGTGCCCGAGCTACAAAGCAAATCATCAAGTCCGAGTGAGGGGCTGAGGACAGGACAGCAGGTCATTCATATCAGTAGAATGCCATTTATTGAAGGGAAGCAGGGGCCTTAAATACAGACTAACAGCACAATGGAAAAACTGGGGGGGGGGGGGAGGCGGCGCAAAAGTTCACTATCTCACGCCCTAGTTGTTTACTCAACTACGTGGGGTGCACGGAACAAGGAACCTGCGGTTACCTGTTTTTGAGGAAGGAAGCCAGCAGGAAATCAGCATAGGGAGGACATCTGGTAAAAGTCAGTAAGCAAGTCAGCAGCTACTCAAGTGCAGCCCCGGAAGCAGCACCCTCGGGGAGCCGGCCAGGGGTTGAGCTGGTGTCTATTTTAACCAGGCAGCCTCTGAGCAGCTTCCGAGAGTGATAGTGAGACTGTGGAAGCCTTGGGCTTGGGCGGGAGCCGGTGTGCAGAGGCCTGGGGGAACACTTCACTCTGTGTGGCTTTTTGCCGTTCTGGGTGCTAAGCTTGCCAGGGGAGCTGGGACCAGACTTAGCTGCTCCCTTGCTTCAGGAATGGAACCAGACTCGCTGCAGAGGTGCGCCCTGGCTATGGAACCCAGCAGGTGGGTGCAGGTGCCTGCAAGCCCTGGAGTGTGGCGACCACCTCGACCAGGAAGGAAGACGCAACACCGAGCTCTTCTTTCAGCGGTTTATTCAGGACCTTGTTACAAGCAATGTATCTCTCCCTGGGTAAGCCTCTCCCAGCCCTTAAGTAAGCCTGGGCTACCAATCCCAGACAGCCACGTGGGCACTGTCCATTGGTCCACGCGTGCGCAAGCCACATACCATTCCAGCCATGTCCAAATAAGGAGTTGTTTATCACAGAGAGCACTCGCCGTCAGGAGGGCGGAGGGCGGAAGCCAGTGCCATCTTTAGGGTCTGGCTCCACGCAGCTCCTTTTTGTTTTGCAAAGCACCAGGCAAGAGTAGTGGTCCGATCTCTGTTAAAATAGAACTTGTACTAATGTTTATCCAGGTGTCATCCACCCAGAGAACACTAGACCCGTTCGATAACCCTTTTCACAGAGGTGGGAGTTAGGGTACCAACCCACATGCAATCAGACTTGCTCTTCTTGAGGACAGTATACCTTGGCCTCAAGTGCAGTGCACACGCCTCGCATCCTGTCCTCAATAGTCCTTTAAGGTGGCCGACCAGGCCTGGGGAGACTGTCCTGCTTCAAGGGCTGTAAAGGCCTGGATAATCATGGCTCCATTGCGACACTGTGAGAGTCGGATGCGATAAATGCACCACAAGCATACTAGGGAGGCAAGCACCATTAAACCTGCTAGGGCTCCTAATCCCGCCCACTCTTTCAGATGATTCATGGCAGAGGCAATCCAAGAGGTCAGTCCTCCCGCCAGTCCCGGATCTATCCTGGTCGAATTCACGGTCACGATGGCTACTCTAAGCTGCTCCATCAGGTTATCAAATTCTCCAGCCCAATTGCCTAAAAGATAACTGGATAATTGTTTAGACAATTTTGCAGCATGTGTAAAATTTTATACTGAGTAGTCGTTACACAGAGTCCAGGATACTTCCACTCACATCCAAGTTGAGCCAACTGCCAAAGAATGTCAGTCTGCTCTTGAACCAGGTCAATTGGTTGATTAACCACCGTCAGTCCCCCTCTCACCTGGGCATTAATGCCTTTTTGGACATCTAAGGCGTGGGCCACACTGGCTGAAAGATTGTTTAAAGTCTGAGCAGTTTGCACAGTATGACTCCTGGCAATAGCTGCAGTGGTGGCACCCACGGCCGCCAAGGAGATAGCTGTAACTATGGCTGCCGTAATACCAAAATCCCGCTTAGAACGGAAGTGAGTCATAGCATGGGGTGCATCCACAGGTAAAGGCATCCAGCGGGGCATACAAACTACCATCGCATAATTATGCTGACTGGCATTCCAGCATTGAACCTAAAAGCAGGTTGAATTAGAGCAATGGCTAGGTTCTTGTGCACTAACAATAAACAAAAAGGGGGGGTAGACACACACCAGAGTAGGTGAGTAAGTAACATTCGTCAGGGGTTTGACACCCTGATTAGAACATCCTGGGGAAGTAGCAGAGGGAGGTTCTTTGTTATCCCACTGCCCCCATTTCTGTGAGGTACTCCAGGTAAACTGGCTGACTCCATGCATCCCGCCAGCAATCATGGCTAAAGGCTCTGCATTTAAACAGCTGCCGTTAACGCCACATAAGAGCCAGATGTCAAAGGGATTGGATACATACAATTGATGAGGATCCTGATCAGTAAAATTCTGTCCCACATAAGTTTCATTAAACCCTGTGGCCATCCCTGGGGAAAAGGTAAAACCTTTGTTGAGATCAGCCCAGGTCACAGAGTGGGATTGACATCCAGGCCAAGGCCAAAGTTCTCCCCAATCTACTCCCCAACAGTACGGGGCCCACTTGGGCTGGCGGGGAGCTACGTCCTCATGCATTTTTGCTGGCCAGTGCCCTGAAATCCAGGTAGCATTGGCGGACTTGTAAGGTCCTGCGGCGTCATCAGGCAAATCAAACCATCCTGCTGTCTGATTATATAATGGAATGCATGGGGAAACCTCCGACCTATTTGAAATTAGCTGAAAGCACAAAACCCCTTCTAGGGCAGAAGATCTATTTTCTCCTATAGAGGCAATCTCCTCATCTACAGGGAGATAGGGAACGTCAAGGGTTTTGTTTGCGGAGAAAAGTCGTGGGAATAGCCTAGCATCATGGCGTATCGGTAGGGGTCTTGGGAATACCGACAGTATCCCCCATCTCAATTCCATCTTTCCTTGCTGACATATCGGGAGCATCATCAGGGCCATCACCAGTATCCTCTTTATCATTGGCAGCATCATCTTTCTCACCCTGGACCTTTCTGGTTAGTCGCTCCGGTACCCACACTGGATCTTGCTGGTCCTGAGGAAAAACACAAACAGAACCTCGTGCCCATGTCAGCACGGGATCTGGTCCATGCCAGACGCCTGTTAACACATCCTTCCACCGTACCATGCCCTTGTTGGGACTTTGCAGATCTTGATGTCTATCCGCAGCAGATTATGAATGTCCAAATTTAAAAAATTGATAGTGAATAAGGCAAGGGATATTCTTTATTTTTGGGCACGGCCGTGGCCTATTCCCCCTTTTTGTTCTTGCAGGGTTTCTTTTAACGTGTGATGGGCACGTTCCACTATCCCTTGACCTTGTGGATTGTAAGGCAGGCCATGTGTAAGTTGTACATCCATTTGTTGGCAAAAGGAGGCAAACTTTTTACCTGCATAGGCAGGTCCATTATCTGTTTTAAGTTGCCGTGGTTTTCCCCAGGCTGCCCATGCTTCAAGGCAATGGGCAATGACATTAGATGCTTTTTCTCCCGTCAATGGTGAGGCATGAGTTATCCCGGAACAGGTATCAACGGACACATGAATGTATTTGACACAGCCAAATTCTGGAATATTGGTAACATCCATTTGCCATATTCTTAGTGGAAGCAAGCCTCGAGGATTGACTCCTAAACCAGGAGGATGATGATAGATAACACACTGAGGACAATCTAAAACAACCTTTCGTGCATCTGCTTGGGAGATGGAAAATTTCTGTTGTAAGGCCCTTGCGTTGATATGAAATGTTTTATGGAAATCATATGCTCTTTGTATAGCAGAGACAAGAAACATCCACTCTTGTCGGGTGCACTGATCTGCCACTCCATTGCCTTCTGACAAGGGTCCGGGCAATCCTGTGTGCGCCCGTATGTGCTGGGCAAAGAATGGGGATGTTCGTTGCCAAATTAATTGTTGCAATTGTAAAAATAAGGACCCGACTGAGCTGGAGGCCTTTATAGGCCCAGCACATTCTAGGCATTTTAAGGCATTCACCATATAGCAAGAATCAGAAACCAAATTAAAAGGAAAAGGACAGGCCTTAAAAACCTCCAGCACTATAAGCAATTCCACTTTCTGTGGTGCTCCTGGCAAGAACTGATGTTTTACTGGTTTTTGAGAGTCTATCATATAAGCACCACATCCTGTTTTTGATCCATCTGTAAATATTGTGCTAACTCCTATCAAAGGCTTCATAGAGGTTATCTTAGGAAAGACCACTGGATGTTCTTTGAAAAAACCTATTAATGGGTGTTTAGGGTAATGGCAATCTATTTGCCCTGCAAAGGTGCAGCGCAATATTGCCCAATCATCTATGGCAGCACACAATACTTGGACTTGACTAGAATCATAAGGAACAATCAATGTTTTGGGAGATGTTCCAAAATGTGATAAACATTGCTAAGTACCTTGCTGTGCAATAACGCCACAGCGGTAGGATAATATTCAACAGACTTCGCAGGCGGAATTTTTGTGTAGACCCATAGCAAGGGTCCTTTCTGCCATAAAAGCCCAGTAGGTTGTGAAAAGGTAGGTAAAATGCATAAGGTAATGTCATTTTCATTTTGCACTCTTTGAAAGAGAGCCTCCTGTAACCTATCCTCTAATTTCCTCAAAACTTCTCAAGCTTCATTGGTCAATTGCCTGGGTGACTCTAAGGCTGCGTCCCCAACCAAGATATCATATAATGGTTTTAATTCATAATTGACCATCTTCAAGCTTCCTCTAATCCAATTTATATCTCCTAATAACTTTTGAAAATCTCAAGTGCAAAGATGGTCCTTCCTTAATTCTACCTTCTGAGGCAGAACATGATGATTGGTTATCTTGGAGCCTAAATAATTAACAACCTTACTTTGCTGTACCTTTTCGGGGGCAATACAAAGGCCTTTTCCCTTCAAGCAATCAATGAGTGAACAATATGCTCTTGTAAAATGCTCTCCTCTCTAGCTGCTAGAAGTATGTCATCCATGTAATGGAGGCATCTTAGACTCGGAAAACGTGCTCTCAAGGGCACCAGTGCTGCTGCTACAAACAGCTGACACATAGTAGGACTATTAGCCATGCCTTGTGGTAAAACGACCCATTGGTATCTTTCATCGGGCTCCTCATGATTAATAGAAGGTAAAGTAAAGGCAAATCTTTCACTGTCACTGCTATGCAATGGAATGGAAAAGAAACAATCCTTAATGTCCACTACTATAATCGGCCAATTCTCAGGCAAGGCTGACAGCAACGGAAGACCTCGCTGTACAGGTCCCATAATTCTCATTTGCTCATTTACAGCTGTGAGATCATGTAATAGTCTCCACTTTCCTGATCTCTTCCTAATCACAAATATGGGGGTATTCCAGGGTGAAAAGAAAAGGCTTAATATGTCCTTCTTCCAGCTGTTCTCTCACTAATTGTTTTGCAGCTTGCAACTTTTCGGAGGAGAGTGGCCACTGAGGAACCCACACCGGTTCCTCCGTTTTCCAGGATATAGGAATACCTTCCTCAGTGGCCCCTAGGAAAAATCCAATTCTTGTCTAGGCTTCCTTAAGACAGTTTGTATTGATTCTTTCCCGCCTTGTAAGAATTTCCCTAGGCCAAAGGCAGGATGACATCCCATATTTTTCATGATGGTTTGGGATTCTTTGGAGTATTCATTTCTCAATTTAAAGCCCATGGAGCTTAGGAGGTCCCTTCCCCAAAGTGATACTGGAAGCTCAAGGACATAGGGCTGCATAACGCCCGAATGACCTTCCTCATCATTGCCAATTCAGCATACTTGCACTAATATTAGGAGCGCTGGCATACCCCAGTCCTTGCAATGTTTGTGAGGAGGCCTATATCGGCCAGCCTCGAGGCCAGTCTTTGCTAGCAATGATACTGCGATCTGCGCCAGTATCCAAAAGACCCATAATTTTTATACCATTAATAGTTAGCTGTAATGTAGGCCTTTGATCTAATTCCAATGATAAAAATGTCAAATCCATTCCTGATGATCCAAAACCTTTATCTCCTCTCTCCTTCTCATGAGCTGGGTGTAATTCATGCAAACTAGGTAATAGGAGAAGTTGTGCAATCCTATCTCCCGGGGAAATGGCTGTAATTCCTTTTGGTGACTCAACCATGATCTTAACTACACCTGTATAATCAGAGTCAATAACTCCAGATGGACTCGTAAGCCCCTTAGAGTTGTAGAAGATCTTCCTATCAGTAGTCCTACCGCCCCAGGACTGAGGGGACCTTTAAAATCTGACTCTACTACTTGCACCCCCATCTGGGGAGTTAATACAAGTCTGGTGGTGGCACAGAGGTCCAATCCTGCTGAACCTGCAGTGGCTCGCCGCGTTGCTTGGGGTGTCTGAGGGTCGGCCACCGTTCTTGGTTCCCTTCCTGTTTCTGATCCTCCATTGCCCCGTATATTTGTGGGCCCTGAGGCCGGGGGGCCCCCGCTGTCCGTTTTTTGAAAAGGCAGTATTCCCAATAAGCTGTCCATTGATGTCTCTAACTGATCTGCATTCATTTGCCCAGTGTTTCCCCTTTTTGCACTTGAGACATAATCCAGGGATAGGGCGTTGGCTATTATCTGAACCTTGGCGGCTTCCTCCTTGAGGGCAATTACGCTTCATATGCCCTGTCTTGCCACACCGGAAACAAGCTCCATTTCCCCCAGTTCTCTTCTGGCTCATTTGCAAAACTGCCGCTGCCAACCCAGCATTAGTTAAAGGTCCTCCTAACTCTCTACAGACCTTCATCCAGACCTCTAACACTTTCGTTTTATAGGGTGTGATGGCTGTCCTGCATTCTTTTGTGCACTGTTCATAAACTAGCTGCTTAATAAGGGGCATAGTGGCATCAGGATCCCCAAAAATCTTTCCAGCTGCATCTACCAGATGAGCTACAGAGTCCGAGAATGGCTCCATGGGTCCCTGAATAATCTTTGTAAGGTTGCCGCTAACTTCTCCTCTATTGGGCAGTGCCTTCCATGCCCTAGTAGCTATGTTATTGATTTGGTCATAAACCTGAACTGGATAACCATTCTGTTGATCAGCAAATCTGCCCTGTCCTAGCAGCATATCCAAGTCCCAAGCGGCTTGACCCCCGCCCGCAGCCCTATATGCTGCTGCCTGTTCACTGGCAAATTCTATCAAAAAGGCTTTCCAGTCCAAATATTGCCCAGAGCTAAGGCAAGCCCGTGCAAGATTCATCCAGTCTGATGGTGTCATAGCAAATCTATGCAAAGCTTCTTCCTAGGCCACTGTAAATGAGGCTGTTATGCCATATGTGCGGACCAATTCTGCCAAAGACTTGATCATTTTGAAGTCTAAAGGCTCATGATAACCTTTGAGCTTGAGCATTCTGAAACACCGGAAATGCCACCTGCATCTCTGTTCTAACTTCCCTCCAGACATTGGGGTTAAAATATGCTCCAGCTTCTGGTGTTATCACCCCAGGATATGGTGGGGGAGCAGGGGATATAACATACCCATGATTTTTCTCTTGTTCCTGCTTATGCCTTTCCCTGTCTTTTCTTTTCTTTCTGATCTTCACCCTCTGTAATGACTCACATAATGATTCCGCATCCTTGTCATCTAGGATGGAATCCGAGAGATCAGAAGTGCCTGCATCCTCCAGCTCAGAGAGGCTAGGATATAAGCTTGTTCGCCTTTTCCCTTCCTTCTCACTTTTGTTAGAAGCATTCTCTACAGACCCCGATTTCTCCGACATGGCCTTCTCTGACGCTGCCTTTTCTGACCTTTCTTCCTGCAGTATCTCGAGTGCAGCCTGGCCATTCTCAACTGCTTCACTACACCTTTGATCTTCCAAACAGCCTCTTATCAATTTCCACCCTGGTTTAACTCCATGTCTAAGTGTGCCCTGCTCCGCGGCAAAGTCCATGTCTCGTCCCAGTTTCTCCCAGGAGGACACCGTAAGACTAACGGAAACCGCGAACCAAGGGGCAACAACATCACATTCAGTTAAGAATCTTTCTATGGTGCTTTTCAGCTTCTTTGACAGAAGCAGCTCATTAAGAGCCAGAAAAATTGGGTGCGAGGAGGAAGCGCCCATCCTTGTATAACCTTTCCTTTCTAACCTAAGAGGTTTCTCAGAGCCTTTGCCAAACAGCCCCAGCCTTCTAGTTTTACTTTTGCTCCGCGCATCCGCGGAGCTTCGGAGTTCAGCACACTCGTCAGCGGCTTTCTCCTGCTCCTTCCCTATCTATGGACAGGAGCGACTATTTTCTTGTCCCGCTTCACCGCGGATCCCAACTTACCTGGGACTTACCGGTATACCACCCTGACCACAGAAAGTTCTGAGCTCCAAGGAGAGACGGAGGGTCCCTGTACGGGCCACCACTTGTCGCGACCACCTCGACCAGCAAGGAAGACGCAACACCGAGCTCTTCTTTCAGCGGTTTATTCAGGACCTTGTTACAAGCAATGTATCTCTCCCCAGGTAACTGCCTCTCCCAGCCCTTAAGTAAGCCTGGGCTACCAATCCCAGACAGCCACGTGGGCACTGTCCATTGGTCCACGTGTGCGCAAGCCACATACCATTCCAGCCATGTCCAAATAAGGAGTTGTTTATCACAGAGAACACTCGCCGTCAGGAGGGCGGAGGGCGGAAGCCAGCGCCATCTTTAGGGTGCGGCTCCACGCAGCTCTCTACACTGGAGGAGGAAGGAAGGGAGAGGAAGGAACAGTACTGAGAGGTTATGGGCTGAATGGGTAAGTGCTTGATTGCTAGGAGGGGCAGGAATTTTTAAAGAGACAGAAGAAGAGACAGGGAAGTGTGGGAAGCGTGGAAAGCGTGCCACAGCAGCCACACAGGAAGCTGAGGGTGGAGGCGTCCCAGGCATTTGGAGTTTGTCACATGTGTGTGCCAGATAGGGGGGGATTTATTAAGGCAACTCCACGTAGTTAAAAGGGAGGTTTATTTTGGGGCAACTTACAATAAGTAAAGGGATAGGTTACAGGATCCAGGAGAGGTGAAGTGCAGTCCTATGGAAAACTGCTTGGTCTACCATCCAGGATCACCAGTAACAAGAGACCAGCACATCCGGACCTTGGTTCTTAAGGACTCCCATCTTGGTCCCGCATTAGGGGCGTGACAGTTGCCTGAACCCTCACTGGGGGTAGTACTGGGGGTAGTACAAAGCTGGAACAGCTAGCTACCCACTACAATGTCTAGATTAATGTCTATGTCTGTAGGCTATTATAAAGCAGCTATGATATGTATGTGGTGATATTATATATTGGCAAAAAAAAGTTCTTAGTTTTTCGTGAAGTAATATTTTTGACAATATTATAAGAATATTCAAAATTTGTTAAACAGTTTCAAGTTGTAAAATTATCAACTACTCTTACCTGAAATGAAAGACTGGCTTGCTTTTTTACTGTCCTTGCGATGGTTTTTTGGGTGTAGTAGCGCTTTTCAGCCAACTTGAGTCGCCAGTGCAGTGCTAAAGCAGGTCCCACTGAAGGCTGGCGGCCGCTGCAGGTGGGAGGAGAGTGTCCCGTGTGCACAGGTGGAGGATCAGTGGCGGCAGCATGGCGGCGGATTGTTCTGCTATCCCTGGAGCTTAGGGCCCGCCTTTGCTCTCGTGGCCTCCTTGGCCCCTCAGCGCTCTTCCGTCAGCCAAGAGGCTGACGTGTGGCATTGAGTGGCCTGAACTCAGGGCGGGGAGAGTTCTAGGCAGTGACTATGACGGGTCTCCATCTGCGTCCGTTTTAACTGGGCAGCCTCTGAGCGAGAGGGTGAGAAGGTGGAAGCTGTGGGCTCAGGTGGGAGCCTGCGAGGTGGTGGGTGGCTCACTCATCGTGGCTCTCGCCAGTCTGGGGCCTAAACTTGCTACAGATCCCGGGATAGGACTCAGCCACTGTAAATCCTGGTTAGCAGATTTTACAGAGAGAATCTTTTTTTTTTTTTTTTTTTTTGTAAGCCTTCATTGTTATCTTTTAAAGCTTGTAAATCCTGGGTAGCAGATTCCAGAGAGAGAATCTTTTTATGTAAGCCTTCATTGCTATCTTTTACAGTCTGTATCAGTCCCAATAATGACTCATCTTTGTTTTTATTATTAAACCAGTGTTTGAACACTGTGTGAATTATCATGATGAATGCCAAAATGGTACAGGCCAGATATGCCTTAGAAAGGTCGTATATTTCCAGGAAAATGTCCTTCATCATACAAGCAAAAGGTTTTTAAATTCTTGTGAGATAATGTCGGCCATATTACAGGAATTACTCAAAATTTGTTAGTCAGTTTTAAGGTGTAAAATTATCAAGTACTTTTACTTGAAATAAGACACTGGTTTACCTATCTTACCCTTCCGCAGTTCTGGGGGTGTAGTAGCACTTTTCAGCCAGCAGGAGGCGTTGGTATAGCCTCAAAGCAGGTCGTGTTGAATGCCTTGGCTGGCGGCAGAGTGAGCACAGGCAGTAGGCAGTTTCTCCAGGTGACTCCCTGGAGCTTCAGGGCATGAAGAGTTCCAGGCCGTTCTAAGCCCCTCTCTGCCTCTGCAGACAGATCTGCCAGCAGGCACGGCTCCTAGTCCTCTTTGTGCCTCTGTAGGGTGCCACTGAAGGAGACAGTACTGTGTCTATTTTAACTAGGTGAAAACTGTGGAAGCCTCGGGCTAGGGTGGGGAGCCGGCACTCAGGGAGGAGGGGGAACGCCTCACTTACAGCGGTTTCGCTGGTCTGGGTGCTAAACTTGCCTCGGAACTGAGACTGTATTAGCTCCTTTTCAGGAATGAAACTGTGTAGGTTTTTCCTGGTTTTACGGAGCTCTGTAGGTGGTACCCTGCAGCTTCAAGTGCCCACCAGCCGGGGAGGAAGCTGAGGGTGGGAGCCACCCAGGCCTATGGAATTTGCCTCACGTTGGGAGCCAGATATTGGTGAAATTATTAAGGCCACTCTACGTAGTTAAAAGGGAAGCTTATTTTGTGGTGTGACTTACAAGTGAAGGGATAGTTTACAGGGTCTGGGAAAGGTGTAGCGCAGTCCCGCGGTGTTCTCTGGAGAACTCTGCTCTGTCTACCTCCAACGTCCAGGGTCCAGGAACCAAGAGAGTCAGTGCATTGGGATCTCGGGTCTTCGGAGTCCTCCCTTGGCCCCGCTTTGTAGGCGTGACAGTTACCGAAGCCTCAGTGGGGGTTGGAACTTCCAGATCAAAGCTGGAATGGCTACCCACTACACCTTTGGGTTAGGAATGGAACCAGACTGGCTGTGGAGGGGCTCCTTGGTGCCCACACCGAGAGTGGTCAGCTATCCAGAACTCGGCAGGTGGGTGTTCGTGCCCAATAGCCAGGGAGGGGGAATGAAGGAAAGGAACAGTAGCGGTGAAGGGGTTGGGCATGTTTGTATATGTCCGGCGGACACATCCGCCTGGCCACATAGGTAAGGATAGCCATTTCCGGGCCAAGGCATCTCGTAACCAGAACGACGGACCTGGACACATCCGCCTGGCCAAATAGGTCAAGATAGCCATTTCCGGGTCAAGGCATCTCGCGTGACCAGGGTCAGTGATGTCACATAGCCACGCAAGCGCACAGTGTGCCTATGTCATCTACGTCCACTGGACACGCCCCGCCTTATAAAGAGCTGCCATAACTGATCTAACCCTCTTCCTCACACAAGTGCCTCCCCGTGCGGGCACTCACTATCCCTGTCCTCCAATAAACTCTGTTAGCGGATTCTGTCGTGTTTCGTGACATTTTCTTGCAGGGTAACAGCGAAAATAACAACCAGTAAGTTATGGGCTGAATGGGTAAGCGCTTGGTCCCCAGGAGGCACGGCAATTTTAAAAGAGACGGAAAAAAAGAGACAGGGAAGAGTGGGAGGTGTGGAAACTGTGCCACAGCAGCCACAGAGGAATCTGATCGTGGAGGCCACCCAGCCATTTGGAGGATGCCCCACGTGAGTGCCATATAATGCGGGGATTTATCAAGGCAACTCCTAACTTGCAGCCAGTAAGGGGGTTGTTTACAGAATCGGAGAGAGGTGAGGTGCAGTCCAGCCGGGTTCTCTAGTAAATTCTGACTTGGTCTGCCATCCAGCATCCAGGTTCACGAGAAATGAAGAGGGCTGGACAGCTATCGGGTCTTGAGGGCTCCCATCTTGGCCACACCCCAGGGGCAGGTCATAGGTATGCGTGACAGTTACCAGCTGCCTCACTGAGGTGGTGCTTCAAGGTCAAAGCTGGGACAACTATCTACTACATATCTTGTATCCATATGAGTTTATTATGGAGAGCGCGAGAGAGAAATAGGGAAAGAAGGAGAGAAAGAAAGAAAGAAAACGAAGAGAAAGAGGGAAAATGGAGTTGTACACACCTCATGGCGTGAAAGGGAGGAAGAAGGGAGGGGTGTTTCCCTAAAGAAGCCTTACATTAGGACACAGGGCGGGTTCCCTAAGGATGGGCCAGAATGCCAACACCTTCATTTAGTTTTTCCATTTGCAAGCCGTTCATAGTGGCACTAAACAGGGTCCTAACTCCCTGCACTTCGATTCTTGACATGTGAAAGTTTTTTCTCCTTTTTTAAAAAACCTAGTTCACTGTTTTAAAATCTGTCTAGTGTCTTACTAGCTCTGATGATGCAGACAGTGTATGTGGGGTCTCACCCCACTGGGAACTGAGGTCACCTCTGAGGAGGTGGTCCTGAGCCGAGGGAAGTTAAGTTCGCCGCTCATTCGTTTCCCAGCCTTCCTCTTACCCGGAGCTCATCAGACAGCGGGGAGTCAAGTCAAGCAGGAACTTGTTTATTAATAGGCAGTAAACATCTTACAAAGCAGAAAATCACAGAACCCTGGGGGGGATGGAAGGACCAAACCAATTGTTCTGAAGGTCACCCTATGCTTATTCCTTTTTCCAGGAGCTGTTTATGTACTGACATAATCTCCTGATTTTTGTATCTAATCTCAGAGTAAACAACTTGGTTAACTTCCTCTCGGCACCATCTGTGTAGCTCACGTCATCCTGTATGCCCCACATGTATCTCCATCTGGCCTCATGATAGCACACACTTGCGGCTCATGGAGCCAGGGCCATTCTCCTCGGGACGGTTTAGCTTTTGTACTTTCTGTTGTCAAATCTCACGTACTAGCGTGTAAAAGGCATCCCCTACACCCTGTAGGGTCTTGGGTGATGTTTCAATGTAGGGGATGTGTAGATGTAACCAACCGTCTTATTAAAAAGAAACACAGAGCCAATGTAATGATGAAAGCCCAAGAGGTCAGAGCTAAGAGTCTTACCACTTTCTGCCAGCTAGCCTCTCCCGCCAAGAGACCTCTCCGAAAAGGAACTACTTCCTGTGCGTTCGCCTTTAAATAAGAGTTCTGTTCTGCCTTCTCATTGGTTGTAAACCCAACTACGTGACTGCCTCGTCACTGCCTGTCTGTACAGACCTCCAGGTCTTCTATGGTTGGTATTGAGATTAAGGGCGTGTGTCTCCAATGCTGGCTGTATCCTTGAACACACAGAGATCTACCTAGTTCTGCTTACCAAGTGGTGGGATTAAAGGCGTGCACCACCACCGCCCTGGCTTTCGCTATGGCTTGCTAATAGCTCTGACCCCTAGGCAACTTTATTTATTAACATACAAATAAAATCACATTTCAGTACAAATAGAATACCACTATAGGATGTCATAGCTGCTGGCAAGGTCCCGGGCCTGCTGAGTGGGCCTCAACAGTACGAGTGGCCACGTCACACTTGTTCCCCCCAGCACCATTGGCACATCATGTGAGTCCTTCACCCACTTGATCTGCTCCCTGTACTGATGGATATCTTCAAAGGACTTGGTGTTGTTGATGACAAATACACAGAAGAAACTCTCCCTGTGCACATGTACTATTCCCGCATGGCACTATACTCCTCTTGACCTGCTGTGTCTAAGATGTCCAGCGGACATGTCTCCCCATCAATGAACACCTGTTTACAATAGGAGTCCTCTGTGGCGGGGTCATACTCATCCACAAAATGTTTCTGGATCAGCTGGATGGTCAGGGCACTCTTTCCAATGCCTCCAGCACCCACCACCACAAGCTTGTATTCTGTCATCGCTTCTATAGGGACTATCACTCAAGGAGCTCCTGCCCCACAAGGGGCGAAAAGAGGAGCAGAAAGCCCTAATTGGTACCCGACATGGGTGTCCTTGTAGCCCCGAGGCTGGAGAGTAATGGCTGCAGGGTGTAGAGTAACTGAATATGGGGGCTAATTCCCCCTTTTGTTTTATTGTTAAAGGGTATGAAATGAGTAACATCCGTTTGTCAGAGGACATTTGGGTCTAGGCCTCTGGGGTTAACTCCCTGTGTTTGTAAAGGGGGTACCTTTAGGAAAAACTGGAGTATACGTTTGGGGCGCCTCCTGGGTGCGAGGGTATGGATCCATTCTGTTGGCTCTCCTTTTTGCACTAGCACTGCAGAGATCAATGTAGTGCTTGTGAACAGCCAGAGGGAACTGGGAAGGTCAGCAGAAATCTATTAAGGGCATCTTGAAATTGTAAAAGGATGGCCCGATGTTCTCAGGTAAGAACAATAACATTGTGAGGTTTTTTAATTTTTTTTAAAGGGAGAATAAGGGTAAAAGACTATTCTTGGAGATGGGAACCCAAGGTAGTATCGAATGGATCTCTCCCAGGATACTCTGCAACTGAGTCAAGGTCAAAGACATAGGAATGTCTAGCTTAGGCTTAGGCAGGCAGGCTTGGGTCAGGGTAAGTTCAGTGCCAAAAATCTTAAAGGGGGGCACCCTCTGAACTTTGTTAGGAGCCACTGTGAACCCTCCTCTCTGAAGTCACACAGCACCTGCCCCAACAAGTCCTGCAGACAAGAGGGGTCCTTATGTCCCAAAATAATATTATCCATATAAACAGTTAAGCATCTTATCCGTCTTTAAGTAGGGATAGTAACAGGGTGGGCAGGTATTGTTGGCAGGAGGCCGGGCTATTAGCTAATCCCTGGGGTAATATAGTCCATTCAAACCTTTGATCAGGTTGGGAGAAATTGAGGGAGGGTATAGAGAAGGCAAACTTGGCACAATCATCCGGATGGAGGGGGATAGAAAAGAAACAGAAACATCAATCACCACCAGGGTATATTCTGAGGGTATTACTGGCACCCAGGGCAGACCCCTCAAGGGGGTGCCTACCAGCTCCATCTTCTCCTTTACTTTCTGTCGATCCTGTAACAAGCGCCAAGCTCCTGAAACTTTTTTTTTAAATAACAAAGACAGGTTATTCCAGGGACTCAGGGAAGGCCACACACATCCAAGGTCCGATTGTTCCTTAACCAGAGCATAGAGTGCCTCTAATTTAGGTTTAGCAAGTGGCTACTGCTCCACCCATACTGGGTCACCCAGCCTCCACCTGATAGGGGATACCTGGGGGGTAGTGGCCTCTAGGAATATTGGTAAACCCAAGCGGAATTTTGGGGTCATTTCTAAAGTGGGTGAAGAAGTCCTCTCTTTTTATCTCCTCTGCTCCCCATCCCTTTCCTTGGGCCTCTTCTTTCTCCATAATACCATAGAAAGCTTGGTGGTTGGTGGTGAGTACTGCATCCATTTGGGACAACATATCCTGACCCAATAAGTTGTCAGTAAGATTCCCAGCCACCAGGGGGTGTATCTTGTCCTGTTCCCCATCTGGGCTGGTCCATTTGTGGCGAGTGACTGTTTTAAGAGATTGAAGGGGGTTGGGGGTTTAGCTTAGTGGTAGAGCGCTTGCCTAGCAAGCGGAAGGCCCTGCGTTTGGTCCTCAGCTCTGGAAAAATATTATTAAAAAAAAATTATAAACAAAAATGGGCGGTGGTGGCACACGCCTTTAATCCCCGTACTTGGGAGGCAGAGGCAGGCAGATCTTTGTGAGTTCAAGGACAGCCTAGTCTCCAAAGTGAATTCTAGGAAAGGCACAAAGCTACATAGAGAAACCCTGTCTCGAAAAAAGTAAAAAAGTGAGATTGAGCATTACCCCTACTCCCAATATTTGGGGTCCCAGAGTCAGGTCCCAGTCAGGGGGCACTTCCTCCCAGTGGAGCACGGTCCTGTCTGCCCCTATATCCACCAGGAAGTGGAACCTTCTCCCACCTATGACAATACTCATCTTGGGGCAGTGTCCTCATACCAAAGGAACTGTTAGTTGGCATGGGCCATTCTGGGGGGGACATGCCTGCCCCCCCGAGTTCCTCCTTTTCCTAACAGGACTGGAGGGCACCCCTTACTTAGTTTAAAGGTTTCCCATCTATGTTGAATTATGACCTGCAGTCTTTTTTCCAATGATATTCCTTCCTGTACCTAGGACAAGGGGTGGTAGGGGGCTTTATTGTCCCTGGTCTAACCTAAAGCCTTTTGCTGACCTGCAGGAGGCTGTTGCAGAGGACACTATCGCTTAAAATGTCCCTCCTGCCCACATCTACAGCAGGCCCCTGGGTAGCAGACTTTGCAGTCCCCTGACTCTGGGTTGCCAGGGCATGTGAGAAAGCCTGAGTTAGGGCAGCTGTCTGGGATTACAATGCTAAGACCAGCATCTGGGTCTGGTGATGTTGGGCACCAAGATCCTGGGTGGTGATCACCCATAGGCACATGTGAGCCTCTTTCAGCCCTGCATAGGCAGCACAGTGTTCTGAATTCATTCCATCCCAGACCAGAATCTATAAATTGGTCCCAGAGGGGTCCAGTCAGTAGTTACGATTAATGCTCTGTTAACCCTGTCTATAAATTCTGGTAGGGTCTCATTGGGATTCTGCCTGACTCCAGCTATGGGGGATTCTGTAGGTCCCTCATCTACCTTACCCCAGGCTGCTAGCCTTGCCTGTCACACCTGGTCTCGGTTTGGTGCTGGGACCGTGGCCTGCTGGACCCCAGTAGAGTACCCATCAGCAGTTCTCGCCAACATGCCATAAGTAATTAGGATTGCAGGCTGAGCAGCTTGATTGGCCTCTGCTCGGACTCTACATTCCTCCTTATAGTGGGCCCTCCATTTGATACATTGAGTGCTTAAACGGTCAGCCTTAGCCAGGTCCAGCCAATCCTTGGGGACACAGGGATTATATGCAATATCTTACAGTAGGGTGTGGGACCAAGGGGCATTCGGACCATCCTCTGCCACTGCCTTGTGGAGTTCCTTAAGGTCTTTGGCCATCCATGGGTACAATTCTTGTGGCCTATTAGGGCTGGAGGCCAGATTAATGGGAAATACCTGGGGTGTCTGTTCTTGGGGCCCTGTGCCTTGCCTCCCTTGGGGCCCTATCTGGGTAATATAGGCCTCTGCATATATTGACTCTTGATGATCAGAGTTGACTCTCTGATCCCCGGCTAATGGCCAGTCATAGGTACCCTAGGTACGTAGGTCCCTTCTAAGGGTAGTATATGGCGAGGAGCGTTTCCTTGTTTTAGCGATGTAAGGCGGGGGTTCGTGTGATGACTTTACACTTGTTCTCTTTACCCTCATGGTCCTCTTTGCCTTCTTTGGCCTCCCCTGGCTCTTGGGGATCTTTTGGAAAAATTGCATTACCCATACTGAGGGTTTCACCCACCCTGGAAGACTGCTTGGCCTTGGCTGAATGTACTTTCGAGCCCCACATTGACTGCCAGGTCTGGGGTCTCACCACACGGGGAATTTAGATCACCTCTGAGGAAGTGGTCTGGAACAGAGGACAGATAAGTGCACCACTCACCCGATTCCCAGCCTTCCTCTTACCCAGAGACAATCAGATGCAGCGGGGAATCATGTCAAGCAGGAACTTGTTTATTAATATGCAGTAAGCATCTTTTAGGGTAGAAAACCACAGAACCCTGGGTTGGTGGTGCAAGGAATGAACCAATTGTTTTAAAGGTCACCCTCTACTCATTCCTTTGTCTACGTGCTGTTTATATACTGATATCATACTCATTCCTTTGTCTGATTTTTGTATCCAGTCTAATCTCAGCGTAAACAACTTGGGCTCCATCTAACTTCCTCTCGGCACCATCTTTGTGGCCCATGTGCCTCACAAGTTTAGGCGTAGGTTTGCAGGGGTGATGAGCGGCAGTGATGTTCATTGCTGACACAGTAGGGTCCACTGTGGCTACTGTCCTGTTCATGGAGGGGTGGGTTGGGCAATCTGAAGACTTAACAGAGAAACTAGTATGAAAAAAACCAATGTGACTAATAGCAGCATGGGACAGTACTGCCTGGCTTGTCACTAGTAGCTGCTTGCTGTGGCTGCTCAGCACGGTGGTGTAAGGCTGGGGGGGGGGCTTCCAATGCTTGAGGCCATGGCATTAGCAGTAATAGCCTGTGCCCTAAGTAGGAGTGGCAGCAGTGATTCTGAGGAAATGGCTAGGCAGCTGGACTAGTTCTGCTTGGTTCATTGCTTGTGCTGTCCATGCCAGAATTGCCTGGGAAGGGGCTGGCTGACTGCTCTGCCCTGCCCAGATAGTGTGTGGGCTATTCATGTAGGGTAAGGGAATGGCCTGAGAAATGGTTGGGAAAGGAAAACAGGCAGGAGAATCCCACTTGAATAGGAGTTGGCATGGGGGGGGTCACTGAGCCACCTGAATGAGGGGCCAGTGTAGAACGGCTGACCCATGTAGTAGAGCTGGTGGGTGACTGTGCATATTGCAACTGGAAGTGCCCTTTTCTAAAGCTGGGAACCCGGCAGCTGCACTTAGTTTACATGGTAGTTAATAGAGGTTTATTTAAAGGGGTAACTTACAACTAGTAAAGGGGTCAATTGCAGGATACAGGAGAGGTGAGGTACAGTCCAACATGGTTCTCTGGAGAACTCTGACTTGGTCTGCAATCCAGCATCCAGTATCACGAGAAGTCAAGAGAGCCAGCATGTACGCATCTCAGGTCTTACAGGCTCCCGTCTCAGCCATGCCCCACAAGCAGGTCATAGGCTTGCATGGCAGTTACTGTCTGCCTCGCTAGGGGGCAGTGCTTCAAGGTCAAAGCTGGAATAGCTATCCACTATACTTGTTGTGAAAAGCCAATGCCCCATGGTGGCAATGTCATGCCAGGTGTTAGGGTCCTTGAATCACCCCACAAAAGACCACTTATGTATGCAAAATCAAGAGTGTTTATTTCTCAAGAGAAAATTCCTGCAAATGGGGGTCAGGCATACAGCAAAATGTTAATGAACCCGAGAGAAGCTCGTAGACTTTTGTTAAACCCAGCTAGGGAATTCCAGATATGGTGAGTTCATCTCCAGCAAATATGATTGCCTAAGCAAGCAATGGTTAAATTAATTTAAATTTGATTGACCTGTGGTATGTTTCGACATGTCAGGGAAAGCTCGGACATGTATCTAAAAGAGAGAAGGGAAGGGTTTTCAGGATCTGCTCTTTTCTGATTGGCTGGCTCTGGCCTGCCGAGACAAGCTGTGGGACATGGAAGCAGGTTCGAGAAAAGGCCGCAGTCCCAGCATCACTGGTGAATGACGAAGTAGCAAACTAGAAGTGCGTAGCCAGTGTTAATTATTAAGGGGTTTAATGTTATTCATTAAGTGGCGCTGTTTACCTTGTGAGAAAAGCCACTGGGTACAACAAAACCCCCTATAAGAGTTTATTAAACATTGCCACAACTTGGAAAAATGCCAGGCCAGATTCTGCCGAAGGCCTGCCCAGTGTCCAGCTGCCGATCGTGCGAAGCCCATCGACTTGGAGGCGTTGGTGAGATTGCCCTACTAATCAACCTGTTCGGCTGAGATCCATTCTAGAGAGGTCTAAGAAGTCTGCAGTCTGAGGAAACAATATCAGCTGAGGAGTTGGCGAGCGAGCAGAGCACCCCAAGAATGCAAGAGAAGGAGCTGTCCAGCTACCGAACCAGGTCAGCAGAGTCATACCATCCTACAGCAACTGGGAACAGGTAAGGCCCCATCTCTGGACTGGCAGACCAGTTCTCTAGACTCTAGGCCCCGGGGGGCACATTGTGTGCCCCTCCCCCCAGCCATTGGAGCCCTCAGGGACCAGGCAGCTCCCTTTCCCTGCTCTCTTGCCAAGAAAACCAGTCCCTGTGACCCCAACGACCACCAGAGTCATAAGCCCACCCTGTACCGACTAGGAACCCCAGGGACTGGACAGCGACCTCTTTCCCTGCCCTCTTGCCAAGAAAACCATCCCATGCGACAACAACCACTGGAGCCATAAGCCCACCCTGCACCGATTGGGAACAGCTGCTCCCTGAGACAGAATCCACTAACCAATTGGACTAAGCTGCTGTCAGAGAAACTGCCCATCTGCACTGATTTAACCAAGAACTCACAGTGGACCAAGACTACCAATTGGAACAAGAAACATCCTCAGACATAGTCACCATCTACATGGAGCAGAGGAAGAGATTCGTAGATGCCAGTGTAAAAACACAGGCAACAACATAAAGACCTATGTGACACCATCAGAACCTAGTGGTTCTACACCTGCAGGACCTGAACATACCAATACAGAAGTAGCAGAAGTAAAAATGACTTTAAGAGGATGATAGAGGCCCTTAAAGAAATCGAAGAAAAAACAAAAAATTGGAAGAAATCAAAGAAAGCGAAGAAAAAGCAATTAAACAGATAAAGGAAAGAATTCAAGATTTAAAAATGGATATGGAGACAATAAAGAAGACACAAACTGAGGGGATGCTGTAAATAGAAAAATCTCACTAAACGAATAGGAACTACAGATGCAAGCATAAGCAACAGAATGCAAGAGATGGAACAGAGAATCTCTGATGCTGAAGACACAATAGAAAAAATAGAGTCATCAGTCAAAACACTAAAGCCAAAAAAGTCGTAACACAAAACGTCCAGGAAATTTGGGATACCATGAAAAGAGTTTATTAAGGAAAGGGAATAGGAAAGATGTGCATAGGCCTATGGAATGACTGTGCAGGAAGTGAGGAGATGAATAAGTAAAACCCACTTTTATAGGTTCCCTCCCTCCCGCACATGTGCACATGGGCTTAAGTAGCTACACCACACATACACATAGATTATGTGATCATGCTGCATGCAAATTACATGATCACACAGTGCATGGATTATGTAGGATTTAAGGCACTGGGATGACTAAGCATCTTGCATCACCGCACATGCGGTCATGTAATTGGGGGAGTGGCAAGGATTTATACCATTCTAGACTCTGTTTCTTAAAAAAATGGTGGATGAATGGGAATGGGGGCACTGTGTCTTCAGAAACGGTTTCCAGCTGACTCAGTGGGCATTGGTTAACTTTTGGATGTAGAGAATGGTGCTTTTGTGGTAGCAAGACGTCTTGGGGTAGTGGATTATTTTCCACTGCTTTGGGAATTGTCCATTGCCTTCTGCTGCTTTGGGCTCCATGACTGTTTGGGTCTCACAAAGTGCTAAGGCAGAAGAAGGGGTTTAGAAAAAATTTTAACTGGGGGGGGTTTCTGAGGGGTCCCAGTGTGAGAGAGGGGAGTCCTGGGATCAGGAAAGTTTGAATTATACTTATCTAAAATAGATCTGACCTGTCTGGGTGGATTGAAGCTGGTTCTGGTGCTCGGAAGAATATTTAAACATATTAAAAAGCAGCCACAGGGAATTTAAAGTCTTGAGCTGGTAGCCATAGTATTGTATGTAATGTTTAGTACTCTGCTAACAGAATTTTATTGGTTAGTGTTGGAGAGAGACAGAGACAGAGAGACCGATACCTGCAACATGGTTTTTTCTTTGTTTAGAAATGATAAGCTTAAGTCCTCTAAGGCTCTGGAGTGAGAGAGGGTACTGAGCTTGTGTAATGGACCTGGTAGTGTCCTGCAACAGGATTTTAATAGGGATATGGTGCCTAGGAAGGTTCTGGGTGTCTTAGACTTTGGGGTTTACCTGAGATGCTGGCAAGGAAAATGAAATGTTAGAGCTATTAGACTGGGTGGCTAGGAGGAGGAGGAGAGGGGCTGCTGATGAGTCTGGAGTAAGGCAAATGGGGGGAGCAAACTAAAGAAAAGCTCCTATGTTAGCCAGAAAATCTCTTCTTATTAGGGGCACAGGGCAGGATGGCATAACTAAAAATGTATGGGTGAGAAGGATACCCCTGAAAATACATTGAAGTGGCGGGGTCTGGTGAGGTAGGTAAGGGCGGTTCCCCTACCCTGACAATAGGGAGACGAGGATAGGTGGGACCCCAAAACTCCCTCTGGACTCAGTAAGTCACTCCAGTGTTCAAAAGGAAGGAAATGGATCACCCTGATACTGTAATGACTACCCTAGGTTCCCTGTGAGAGATGGCACCTTCAGTCATCTATCACAAGCCTAGCAGATTGACTAGAGGGTGGTCTTTGTTTGATGTCCCCATGCCACGAGCTGCATCACTGACCATTGTCTCTCTTGGTGGCACTTTGGACAAGGCCCAGATGGTGGCTCATGTAGGGCAGGGCAGGAACGAAGCCAGTGGCCTTCTCTACCACATTTAAAACAGGGACCTAGAGGCTTTCGGGCGGCCGGTGGATAGTGTGTGCCAGCATTTGGCAGTTCTGTTTACAAGCTTTCTCATCTCTCCCATGGTACACTGTCAATGCCACTACTAAGACTTCTGTGGGGTCAAAGGCCCTCTTGATAGATGCTTAAGCTTAGCCCCGATGTCGGGGAAGCTCTGAGAGACAAAGTGGGTCATAAGGAATTGTCTGCCCTCTGGGCTTATTGTATGAGAGCCTTTCAAAGCTGTTCTAAAAAATGAGGTGGATTTTCTTTCTTATCTTGAATTTTGTTTTTTAGCTTTTCATAGTTTACTGGTTTGAGGGCAGCCTTATGAAGACCTGCCAGGAGGCAGGTTGTAAACCAATACCTAGCTAGAGAGCCACCCAGGTATTGTAATCCCAATGTGGGTCCTGATCGGGAACTGCCTCGGCTCCATATGGATGGGCAGCATTGTTTAATGAACCTCATCTGCATGTGTACCAGCCTGCTCCCAAATGTGTCTGCATTCCTGAGGAAGTAGGTTATTAGCAAGATCCTATATATCATGAAAGGTGCGGCTATAAGAGCCTTAACCAGTCCATCCACCCTGGCCAACTCTCACAAAGGGAGAATGGTTGCTGGGTCTGCATGGCCAACGTCAGATCCCTTAGTAGCTCGAGAATGAGTAATAGGTGGAGTAAAGGCTATAGCCGGAGTTGGGCGATTGGAGCGGCCCAATATTGGAGAGGAGGAGGGGGCTAGGGGAGCAGCCAGGGGGACAGACTCCTGAGGAGCAGGCAGAGAGGTTCATTTGCAGAGTCCAGAGCAGTAGTCAAAGATTTCTCAGATTCAGGTCCCATGGCAAGGAGCATGTGAGCTGAAGAGAAGGAATCTAGAAGGCAGGGTTTAGAGCTTAGGTTAAAAAAAAAAAA
>CABHPH010151724.1:0-34944 GCA_902168325.1 Peromyscus nudipes
GAACTCACAGAGATCTGTCTGCTTCTCCCTCCCAGGTGTTGTGATAAGGGTGTGAGAAATCTATTTCTAAATCCATCCGCGGAAGTGGATTTCCATGGGTCAGTTGTATTATTTGAAGAGCTAAAATGTTGTTAATGGTGGAGGCAGTTCCTTCTTGGATATATGTTGCTCAGTGTGATAATGAGTCAAGAAAAACGTTGATGAGGTAGCTTCCCAACTTGATCTCAGAAAGCACTTTGACCTGTGTCCTGGCCTGCACTTGCTGTTGTCCTGGGAATTGTTAAAGCCCAAATCTGTACAGCGCCCCTGCTCCCTTGCCCCGCCCCCCATCCTTTGTCTCCAGGCACTCAGCCCTTCGGTAGACTCGGCTATTCCCACCCTGGTGGGTCTTCTTGTTAGGCCCTCAGCCATAACCACTTAGACCCCAGACACTTTCTTCTAGTCCCCCAAAGACCATCCCTAAGTGTTGAGATCTCCCTCCACCATTCTGCTTAAGCTGCTTCTTGTTCCCTCTTGGCCCATATTCTCCTTCCATGATTTACTTTTCTTTTCCAAGTTATTGTCTGTAATAAGATTTTATTTTGCTAGTTGCCTGCTTCCTCTTAGTAAACTATGAACACTGTGGAAACAGATTTTCTTCCACTTTTGTTGAAAGCTATATCCCTGGAAATCGTGCCTATTACATTAGGTAGAGTTTTAGTTTAGCACTGGCTGTATGCAGAGTGAACAGAAGTAACTCTGAGCAGAGAGGTAACTCTAGGACAAAACAGGTTTACTTATCACATTTCAATTATTTTGACTTATTAACAGCCAACTATTTCCTTGATTCTTCTAAATCAAACATGGCTATCATGAATAAATTTGATATGCTCCTTTATACAGCATTTTACTGTATTTGTTTATCTATTCATTAATTGATTGATTGACTCGAGATGGATCCCAAGCATGCTAAGCAAACTGTCTCCCTAATCTACATTTCCAGCCCCTACTTAGCACTTACTTGTTTGTGTCTTTGTTTTGTTTATGTTTGTGGATCGTTTTGTTTTTGAGGTGGGGGTGGGGGTAGGGGGTGAGGGAGTTGGGGGGTGTCTCACTGTATAGCCATGGCTCACCTGGAGTTTGCTGGGTATAGCAGGCTGGCCTTGAACTCGCTCTCCTCCTACCTCTGCCTCCTAAATGCTAGTATTACAAAACCCTAACTCAGCATTGATTTCATAGATAGTTCAACCTTTGCTTCTTAGGAAATTCTGGTTTTCCAAGAATGAGTAGTGGGTACTGATTTTAAACCTTTGATGACAGGATATTATTAGCATGTATCTAAAGGACTGCACCTTCTTAGCTCTTAAACTTGTGATTCCTAGTTCTGGTTTTGAAACACCCTAAAATAGTGATTTTTTTTTCCTGTTTTCCCCCCCCTCCTTTTTCTCTCTCTCTCTCTCTCTCTCTCCCTCTCTCTCTCTCTCCCTCTCTCTCTCTCTCTCTGTCTCTGTGTGTTGCTAGGGATTGAAGCCAAGACCTTGTGCGTGTTAAGCAAGTGTTCTAATTAAGCTATCTACTCGCCTCTAGCCTTGGTATTTTTTAATACAAGACTTAGTAGCTTCTTTTGTTTTTAAATAGCACATAAGCTATTGTACATATTCTAAGCATTATAGTTAGGGAAAATTTGTCCCATGATTTTTAGTATCTTAGAATTTGTGTTGAATTTGCAATTTTAGAAACACCAAAATCATTTAAAAGTTAGTTTTTTTAAATTGTAAACCTAAAAGCACATATTATTTCTCAAGATAGCAAATTAGATAATGTAGAAATTCTAATCCCTGAATTAAAAACACGGGTAGTTCTTCAAGCATTGTTTATTTTTAAATCCAGACTACTTGTGTTATAAGGGGAATGGCCACAATGCAAGTACAATTTTAAGTTGAATTATCAGGTATCTATCAACTCTACACCACTGTGGACCCAACCCAGGGCCTTGTGCAGATGAGGCAAGCTACCTATCAATTTTGTGCATGCTGTTATCCAGAAAGGCTGCTTTTCATACTTGTAACTACATGACAGTTGAGAAATGTTGTTGTTGTTACTTTTGTAGAATAATTTGGCTGAAACCAGAGGCCCTGTGTTTGACTACTTTGGCTATTTCCCAAAACGTGCGTGAGGATGCTCGTTCTTTGTTGTTCTTGTTTTTCCAAAAACATTTTCTGAGATCTGGTCAGTTAGCCACTGTGAAAGAATCTTCTGGTGGTCCGGGTTCATGCACTCTTAGTTTACAGGTCCACGTAGAGCTGGCTAATATTCTCGTGACCGCTCCTTACCCTTGTGAGGGGCTTCGTAGCCCAGTGTTGGAGTCAAGGTCTTCTGCTGCAGTCTTCAGCTGCTACAGTAAAGTGGTTTTGGTGTGGGGGTGGGGAAGGGACGGGGAAGCACCAGGAAGGCCACGTGGAAAATCATCGAAGTTCAAAGTAGGAAAAAATACCTAGTCCATTCTTTTCATTTTACAGATAAAGAATTGAATCCAAGAAGATTACTGTTTATCAGCCAAAGATCTGGGGTATTTTATTGGCTGATATTTTTAGCCAAGTTTATTCATTTTTAAGCAATGTGTTGTCATTGCTAGAAATTAAAAACCTGACAGTCTGTTAAGAAGATACTGTACTTGGACATGGTGGCATACACCTTATAATCCCAGAATCTAGAAAACTTAAGCAAGAGAACTCCTGCGAGCTCAGGGCCAGCCTAGGCTACATAACAAGTGTGAGGCAAGCCTGGGCCACACAGTAAGACCTTCTGCCAAGAAACACCAAACATTTAAAATTAAAAATTTAAAAAAAAGCTTGTATGGTGGCTCCCATCTGGGATCCTAGCACAAAGCGGGGCTGAAGCAGAATTGCCAGCCTGGATCAGGGTAGCCAGGGTAACAGAGTGAGAGCCTGTCTCAGAAACAGCAGCAACAATAACATAAAAACAAAAACAAACCCAGGGCGGGAGAGATGGCTCAGCAATTAAGAGCACTGGCTGCTCTTCCAGAGAGAGGACCTAGGTTCAGTTCCCAACACCCGGATGGTGGCTCACCACTATCTGTAACTCCAGTTCCAAGGGAAGTGATACCCTCTTCTGACTTCTGAGGGCACCAGGCATGCTTGTGGTGCATGGACATACATACTGGCAAACAGTTATATACATAAAAATCATATTTTAAAAAGCAATGATTGATTAATTGGTTGATTTTTAAAAGATAGAGCATTGGGGATATAGCTCAGTGGTAGAGTGTTTATCTTTGATACATATGTCCCTAGGCTTGAGCCTAAGTACCACAAGGAAAAAAGTTCTACCTGTATCAGACTGTCTGCCATCTATCTAATATGGTAGTGTAGACTGATAGTCCTGGGACTCAGGAGGCTGAAGCACGGGTATTGTAAGTTCAAGACTAACTTGGGCTACAGCATTAAGACCCTGTCTCCAAAGGAAGAAAAGAAAATATTACAGACTGCATTGGATGTCTTTTATCTTTGATCCCTAGACAACTAGAAGGCATGCATACTTTAAAACAAATAAATCAGGAAACAAATACTTTGTCACAATTTAGCATTACTTTCTGTGGTTCATGTCATTTATTCTATCATAAAAATCACTGCAGCAGACCACATGTTCTGTAACCTGGATTGTCTGAAAGCAGGATGCTCTTGGAAGTCTTGGCTGAGAAAACTCATCCTAAGTGCAGGCTGTGTGGGCTTCCCTGGATATTGACACTGTAATTCCCTTCCTGTGCCCGTCTGCTGGGGCCGTTACTACAGGAAATGAGGGCACAGCACCTTACTCGGGTCCTGCTGAGGAGATGCATCTTAAACACCAGAAGGGAGTGTGTGGTGAATGGCAGAGCAAAGTTCCAGACCTAAAAGCACCAGAGCTCCAGTGTCTAGTTTCCAGAGTTGGTCACATGGCTGTAGTAGGCGGGGCCTGTGGCTCAAGTAGGAAGGCACTAGCCTAGCGCCATGAGGCCCTGGGTTCAGTCCCTAGCACCACAGGTAGGTAAATAAAAGTGAATACAAAATTAAACAAAATGAAAGGAAATGACTGTGGTAATTCAGCCTTGAGTTCCCTGTGGTTGAAGCAAAACAAAGTAATATTAAGTTTTAAACTGAGCAATTTCAAGTAGCTTAAAGATGGAGAAGAGCTGCAACCCAGTTGCACCTCATAAATGTGGGTTCTAATGTTCCCTGTAGAATCCTGCATCGTGCTCCTCACTGACATTCTCTTTAGAAGTCCAGATAACTAAACGTGCTGGCTTCCGTTCAGATCACAAACTGACTTTCTAAAATGTGCAAGTAGTTCCTGCTGATACAGTTAGCTTTAAATGCATTTTATAGAGTGGGAACTTGGAGTTGATAATCTCAAGTGTTTTAGTTTGGATTCTTCTCAACCTGAATCCCATGAAGGAAAAAATAATATTTATTATATAGAAAGTGAAGTATTTGGATATATCTCCATTTAACAACAACAACAAAAGTCTTCTTAATATAACAGCTCTTTGAGACATAGTCCCATGTCTCCCAGGCAGGCTTGAACTCCTCATCTAGCCAAAAATGATCTTGATCTGCTGGTCCTCCCGTTTCCATCTCCCAAGAGCTGGGGTTATAGAAACAGAGTATTACACCTGTTCTTATGAAGTGCTGGGGATGGAACCCAGGACCTTGTACATACTAGGCAAGCGTTCCACCGATTGAGGGGTACACCTTGTGGAGATTTTTTTTTAATAGTTGGTTTTAGCCATGGTTTTATGTTAGTCCCGTTCTCTAAAATCTGTTGGTTTTAATATAATATGAGGGACTATATCAACATTATAACCTACTATAAAGTTAGTAAAGTGTAATGGCATGTACATCCTTTGATTACTATTAGATTTCATCATATCTTTTGGAACCACTTAGTTGATGCCTTGGGGTATATACGAAGTCCATAGGTGCCTTATGACCTTTTCAAAAGTAGGCGTAGGCTGGATGTGATGAGCTGTCATCTTGGCACCCGGGATGTGGAGGCAAAGAATTTCCTCACTGTGCATTCCAGACCAGGCTGTGTAAGGCAGTGAGGTCCTGTCTCGAACAAACATACCTAAAACAACAACGAAAGAGCCTTCCCTCCTTTAAACTTTTAGAATTTTTATTAATATTATTCTAGAACTAGGTACAACATGGGCCAGACATGGAGGCTCATGTCTGCAACCCCAGTACTTGGGAAGCAGAAGCAGGAGGATCAGGAGTTCAAGGCAGTCTTGACCAGCCTGTCTTAAAAAACCTAAAAAAAAAAAAGTAGAAATTAATTTAGTCCGTTAAAGGATTATATATGTATATTCACACATGTGAGTGCTGTGCCTGCATGCGTTTGTGCTCTACCTAGATCCCTGGTGCCACAGAGGGCACTGGATCCCTGGAACTAGGATCATAGACAGTGGTGATACACTGTGTGGTGCTGGGAACAGAGCCCAGGCCCGGAAAAACAGCCAGTGCTCTTAACCACTCAGACACTTTTCCAGCCACTTAAGGGACATATGTCTCATGTACCTATCTATCTGTTCATCCATCCATCATTTTTTTTCTTGAACTTGCACCTGCCTCCCAAGCATTGCGATTATAGGTGCTTCACCATATTCATTCTTTTATCTGAGGGAAAATCTGTGGTAGATGCCACAACCCCTGCCCAGTCTGATTAAATTAAAGCCACACAGTTTTGTGGCAGAGCCTGGGCGTCAGCTCCACTCTCTCTTTGTCCTGCTCTGTCCTTAACATGCGCTAACACAGAGAAATGAGTCTTTCTTTCTTTCTTTCTTTCTTTCTTTCTTTCTTTCTTTCTTTCTTTCTTTCTTTTTCACTTTTTTATTTATTTTTCTATTATCAGCTTGATACAGTATAAATTCTTATCCTAATTGTGAAATATTTCATTGAGGCTTGCCCAGTGATTGAGTAAAACCAAAACTTATTATAAGCCACAGTCATCCTAGGGTCCCCCCTGCTATATATAGAGCCTCCCTGGTTCTGTGGGTTGCAGTCTGATTGTTTTATATCTAGATTGCTTTATATCTAGAATCCACTTATGAGTGAGTACATACCATGTTTGTTCTTCTGGGTTTGGGTTACCTCACTCAGAATGATTTTTTCTAGTTCCATCCATTTGCCTGCAAATTTCATGCTGTCATTGTTTTTCTCTGCTGAGTAGTACTCCATTGTGTATAGGTACCACATTTTCTTAATCCATTCTTCAGTTGACGGGCATCTAGGTTGTGAGAAATGAGTCTTTCTCTGGCGTTTTTGATTTAAAGGTTCCTTTGGTTGAATTGGGGACTTGTACACTAAAAATCATCAAAGCTGTTCCCAGCCCTGTGATGGAATTGTGTTATCTTCAATCAATAGGCAATGCCTGAGGGAATCTAATTAACCCTTTAGAAAGACCTGGAAGAGCCAGAGATAACCTAGAACCAGAGGGGGAACCATGGGAGTCCAAGGAGAAGTGCGATTCTGAGCTTTCAAAACCTTGTGATCGGGAATCACTAGAGATAAGCTAAAGAACCAATAGCTAAGGTTTGCGAGCATTTGGTAGGTGTTCATGCTGAGAGGGTGGAGATGGAGCCATCTGGTTAGTTACTATGGCTTCTTACTAAACCGTGACTATCTGCATTGTGTGTCCCCAGAAGACTTCCGCTTACAAAACAAGAGAAAGGTTGCCGCCAAGTTTGTGAGACCCACAGTAGACACAAAAGCGCCTTCTCAGAGGCCAGTCAGCAGAGGCAGCTTGTACAGGCAGGCCTGCTCTGCTCAAAGACCGGAGTCGGATTCTTTCCCCAGGGGGTTCCCAACTAGTTTGCACTTCAGAAAAATCTTTTCTTTCTCCTGCTGTTCACGCCCTGCAAAGAATTTTCTTCTAACCAAAAAAAAAAAAAAAAAAAAAGTTTTATAATCAAAGATCCTTGTCCTTAGTTGTTGGACATCAAAGGAAGTTTGGAGGAGACGGGGATTATGTGAGTGCCCAGAATTTATTCTGAATGCAAACTTGCAACATTAGCAAGTCCCCCAAAGAACATTCTTAGAGCCGAAGGAGATCCTATCTAACTACATCTTTATCCTTCCTTGCTGTAGATATGCTAGGGTAAGGGACAAATGAGTTGAGTTCCTGTCTTCGAGCTTGGACTTATCCCAGGAATGTTGGGTTTGGAGCTACAGACTTACTAGCAAAGACCACCCACCCTGTGGATCTGCTGTTTTAGAACCTTCTATTTGGAAACTCTAGGCGCTGTGGAGAAACATCAACAACAAACCCGTCCTTTATCCTTCAGTGTTCCCACTCTCGGGAACTGGGTCGTTCTTTCTGGGCAGTTGATGACATCACCGAATTTTGGGAGCCACATTCTCTGCATTCCCTACTGTCTCTGGGGTGTTGATGATGTCACTTTCTCCCACAGAGGAAAACCTCAGCACCCCGAGGGCCTGACCTCAGTTCTTGGCAGGTAAATGAAAGAGGAACTGACTTTTAGATGTAAACTGATTTTGTCAGGCCAAAAGAGCCATAGCCGTCTTCGGTACCGTCACCACGGCCCTGTCTCGTTGTCATCTAGGGAGAATTAAGACAATAAATCACAGAGCGGGTTTTCTGGGTGAGAACAAAGATTCATTTGACATTTCGACTTTTTCGCCTGTGGCAGCTTTAGGACATTGTTCTCTGGGCTTTTGGAGCCCACTTAACTGCCCATCTCTTAACCCGGGAAGTTTCTAAGCTTTTGAGAACCTATTTCGAGATTACCCAGTTCTCTTTCATAGAACAAGTTAAGAACATCACTAAGAAATGATGAGTAAGGCAAATTTGGCGAATTATGTCCAGAGCAAAGTACAGTGCCACCTTAACCTTAGCTTTGTGGGTGTGAACTGAAGAGACTGCCCTCGGAGACAGAGCGGTGGTTGGGAATCAAATTCCAGGAGCACTCAAAAATGCTCAGTTGCCAATAGCGGCGGTCCCCCACAAGGATTCTGTGAGCGCCCTCAGAGCCTTTTCGTGGTGTCCTTGTGGTTAAAAAACCATCAGTTACAGAGGTTTGCCCTACAGACAAACCTTGGAGAAACATCGCTTGTCTATCTTTGCCACTAAAAAGAATCTTTTATGCTTTTATTCTTTTCTGAACTAACATGTTATAGTTTTATGGGTTTTTTTTAAAGTCTTTTTCATAGGCTCATCAACGGACTATTCTCAAAAGTTTTTAAAAAATTTTATTGTGTGTGGGCACACTAGAATTTTGTGCCAGTGTATGTCACATGTGTGAGGGTGCCTGTGGAGGACAGAAAAGGGAGAATATACCCCAGAACTGTAGTTCCAGGCAGTTGTGAACCACCCGATGTGGGTACTAGCAACCAAACTTGGGTCCTCCTTAACTACTGAGCCATTTCACCAGCCCTCTACAGTTTTAAATGCACTGGTTTGCTCCAGGATAGTAATGCAGACTCTGAAATAAGCGAGATTTACCAGTTGATTCTTACCTGTTCAAGATCAGTCTATGGCCACACTACCTTGACCATGACTGATGGAGGAAGCTAAGCGTGTAGGGTCCAGTTAGTAATTGGATAGGAGGGAACAAACCAGTTTGGGGGCGGGGGTGTGGGGAGAAATGGGGAGAAGACATGAAATTCCAGGTGACAGGAAGAACTCCAACTCAGAATATTAGCATTTGAAGGCTGTAATGGCTCACACTGTCAGTCCCCGCACTCGGGAGGCTGAGACAGATCTCAGTGAATTCAAGATCAGCCTGATCTACAAAGGGAGTTCCAGGCCAGCCAGGACTACATGGAGAGACCTTGTCTCAAAAGAGTAACAACAAAACACAAAGTCAACAGACCAGCCAAAAGAACAACAACCTTGCCTGTTCAGGTGTTAGATTATAGAGTTTTAAAAAACTACGTTAGGACCATATGAGTGAAGTTTACTGAAAACAGGAGTCCTGCTAGTCTGCATAAAGACATGGGGAGTTAAACTGTATGGAGGAGGCCAACCTGCTGCTGCCTTCATTTTCAGTCTTCTCTCTCCTGAGTTGTACACTTGAACCAAATTTAAGTTGCTATATAAAATGCTTGTGCTTTCCAAGTAATGTCATTCCTTAAGGTATGGGACAGGATTTCACGGTTTGTTTCCATTTTTGTTGTTTTCTAAAGGGGAGTTTGAGTTGGAGACTGTCTGGCCTGTTTCCACACCCCTGCCATACCACCTGCCCTGGCAGAGACAATGGAAGCAAAAGTTGAGTTCTTTACAGCTGCACCTGCCTGGTGAATGCTGCCAGAAGATCTGGTTTTCTCCTGTAGCTAAACGACCCAGAAACTGTACTAGTTCCCGGCACCCGGATAGTGGGTGCATGGCTGAAAGCGTGGAGGGCCTCCTGTCAGTGGGACAGAGCAGAGCTAGTTCTCCCAGGGACATCTTGTGTAGGCTTTGCCGTGGCATCCAGTGATGATTGTATTGTTTGTCAGACGGGGGAGATGGAACTTTCTGGCTCACCTGGTTTTCAAGACTTCTGTAAGGATCTTGTGGCAACTTGATATTTGAAACTTATCTCGTGCAGTTCTGCATCTAATGAGCTCAAACGAGGATGCTCTATCCAGAATAGAGGAGGCACATATTCTGGAGGGGGGGCACTGTGTGGTGTTCTCAGGGCTGAGAAGCTGCTGTTTCCCCTTGCTGGTTCTCCAGCAGGGCAGGTTATCTACTTGGCCACCAGATGAAAGCTCTTCAATTAGACACTTATTTGGAAGGCGGCAAAGCACACCCCTGACTATTTTTTCCCCCTTTTCAATTATCAGAGTGCTTCTTGGGTTCCTTCAGGGCAGAATTACCTCCTTAGCTTTTAATTTTTGTGTATAACTGGAAGCATTCTAGCCTAAGAACATAATTTCTATAACCGATCAAATAATTGAAGATAATATGCCCCCAAATGGTGCTATTTGCATAGTATCCCCATCTAATGATACACTGTGGGAAGAAGGCCTGAAGGGCGCTCTGCAGTGAGTGTGGACATTCTGCAGTCAACAGCACTCTCGGTGGGCCGGGGCTTTAATCTCAGCTCTGATCCTGCTTAGCTAGCTTCATGACCTCAAGGAAAATTGCTTAACCTCTGTGAGCTTGTGTCCTCATGAGTGAAATAGGGATAATAGGAATAAATGGCCTGATCACCTGGAATGAAATCCTGTGTGAGAACCATCTCTGAAGATTGCACATGTAAAGTATTATTATTAATAGCAGTTAGACTTGGGCTCCTTCTCATTCATCCAATAACTGTCATAAGGATTAAAAAGTGTGGGGGTTATTTAGAGACTGTTAACTTGTTTGCTATTATCCCTAAATAGTCATCTAGGCTATCCGAGTTTTAACGTGACTGCAAAGATAAAGCTTTAGCTTTAAATTTCTGTGGGTCAAAGGATTGATTAATATTCCAGTAATGTAGTGCAGGCAGTGGCTTGGAGAATGACTAACCGTGAGTTCTGGGGTGGGGACTTAAGTTCTGCGTCTGTCTTGGTTGCGCTGTGGTGAATCACTTCTCTGCCCTGGACCTCGGTACATGTGGCCATTCTACATCGGTAAGCCATTAGCCTCTGTCCATGGTCAATAATCCGATCACTGATGCAAAGCAGATGTGCTCTGCCTTCCCACGTGGATCTGAGGGGTCCCAGAACTGCACTAAGCAACACGCTTCTGCCTTCCCTCGGCTCTTAGGGCACTGCATTCCGTTGCTTTGAAGCAACTGCTTAGAACGCTGAAGCTTCTTCAGCTTCCTGTGCAGCCTGCAGCAGCTGCCTCCTAAGAGCTGCAAGGCATTTGAGATTGTGACGGGGACTAATTTACCCAGTTCATTATGCCGTACTGGTCCCAACATGTTCTCTGAGGCTCAGCAGATCAAATTCTATATCCTGCTTGGAAAGTATCTCCATAGTCCCTGAGCCTCATCTGAGAAGAATTAGGATCAAAACAAGAACAAAGCCGAGTTCTAGCTACAGCACCTCTCAAGCATTTGGGGCCCTGACACTTTTTTCAGGTAAAGACCGTTCATCCAGGCATCCCTGAGATGGCCCTTCTGTGGGATGAAAAGTCAACGTTCTGCAGCCTGTTCCCCAAATAGATAGATAATGGGATAAAGGTAATTACAGGTTTCCTGGTCTTTTCTACTTACTCGTTCTCTGTCATGGTTAAACACACACAGCCTATAACTCAATTACCGTTATTAACCTTTCAGCACTTGTGTGGTATTATAACTCATTTCAATCGCCAGCACAAAACAGCGGGGGCTAGGAGAGGAGGTGGCTGGGGTGAGGTAGAGAGGAGCAAATGTTTTCCGTTTTACTACTGGTTTTTAGTAGCATCCTTCCTTTCTGAATACACTTCTGGGAGAACACTGTTTTCTTCCCAAGGCCTAGTAAAGATTCGTGAGTGAAGTTGGCAAAGTATTTGAAGCTCTTTGAAATAAGGCCGGGATAAACATTGAACATCGCTGTCACTCTCATGAAAAAGGAAAGCCAGCTCGTGATGCTTTGGGGCGGTTCCAGCGGTCTTGTTTGATGTCTCTTTGTGACCTTTACCTCTTGATATCTTTATGCATTTATTGAGGCTGTTGGACAAAGTCTTGAGGTCCTAAGCCACCGGGTGGTAAGAAGGTAAGAATGAATGACGGTTGGCCTCTGCTTCTCATTATTGTTGTTTGCTTTTATTTTAGGGGCAGGGTTTTGCTATGTAGCCCATGGCAAAGAAATGGGCTCAAATCCACGAATGTAGCACCTGCCACCCTCCAACCTCTTGCCTTTGCCTCCTGAGTACTGATTACGGGTATGTGCCACCAAGCCTGGCTAGCCTCCAGGTCTATGGGTGGAATTTTTTAAAACATTTTTTTCTGTCTTTAGACACCTTGTTGTTCCAGTTTGATAATCCTAGTGCAAGGTTCATTTAATCTGTTCATTTGAGACTTTGTGTCCCATTGTTAATAATCTGTGAGCTGATGTTCTACAGGATATTTTTCATTAAGTAAAATAAATATGCATAAAGAAGTAGAACAAATGGTATACTGACTAGAACATTTCTATATTGTGCTTCTGTCCTGCAGATAGAGACCTAAGACTCTCCTGGGTAGCTTCTAAGTCTAGTCCATTATTTCATGTTAATAATGCCCATGATAATATGCTTGCAGTGTCATAAGATACATAGACTAAATTATGTGTAATATAATTTATTTAAGTAAGAAAATGCACCAGTATATTTCAGAAAGGGGTTCAAAACTACAAATTGAATTTTAAAGTACTTCCTGGTTCTTAGACAAGTAAATAAATCACAATAGTATCATTAGTCAGGGACCTGTGCTAATTAGAATATCCTATTTCTAATTAGCAAGTGTATTTGGGAATCCGAATCCATTCTCCGTGTGTGTGTCTCTGTTTCTCTCTCTTGTTTTTCTTCTGCAGTGCTGAGGAAGGAATACAGGACAAGCGCTCTCCTGCTGAGGCCTGTCTGAATCAGACGCCTCACCCTTTTCTTCTCTTCTTCATACTCTTCTTTTTAAATGTCCTCCATTGATGTTAAGTTTGTGGTGTTGCTGTGTTTTATACAAAGGGGCATGTTCTTAGTAGTCCCAACTGATGAATTGTTTGTTTTACATTTTTAAATAGTTAGCCTACAATAACATTTGTTTGTATGCATGTACACATATTTTAACCTTGTAATTTTTCAGTTGAGTTTGTTTGTTTGATTCGTTTGTTTGTTTGTTTGTTTGTTTGTTTGTTTGAGACCAGGTCTTACTATGGAGCCTTGGCTGACCTGGAACTCACTACGTAGACCAGACTGGCCTCAATCTCATAGAAACGCTCCTGTCTCTGCCTCCCTGGTGCTTGGATTGAAGGCGTGCACCACCACACCTGGCATGGTTTGATTTTTTTGAGGCAGAGGCTTGTGTATCCCAGGCTGGCCTGTAGCTTGTTCTGTAGCTGGCCTTGAACTCCCAATTCTCCTGCACCTGCCTCTTGAGTGCAAGGGTCACAGGCAACACAGGTGCGTGACAGATCTACTCATTTTCCCTCCAAGCTTTCATCAAATCAGTGCAAGCCGGGGCAAAAAAACAAAGCAACAACACCTGGACCTTTCCACTGGCACCAAAAGAATTCAAGTTCCAGAAGAACCTGGAGTCGGGCTGGGTGTGTCATGGCAGTGACCTAGAGGAAAGTTTTTGAAATTGTCACCATATCTAACTTTATACTATAGCAACACTGACTCTACAATGGTAATATGTATTTAAAAACAATAAAAAAGATTTAAAAAAGAGAAGTGTTTAGGTTATCTTGAACATAAACATATAAACACCTATGTATTTACATATATTTGTAGAGAGAATACTCACCCCCTTTGGGTGTTTTGAGGCAGGGTTTCACTCTTAGCCCAGGCTGGCCTGGAACTTATGTAGCCCAGGCTGACCTCTTGCCTTAGCTTTCCAAGTGCTGGGATTATGCTGAGATTACAGCAGGAATGCACCACCATGCCCAGTTTAGAGAAAATATATACACATATGTTAATATATATCATATACATATGGAGAGAGAGTTTTGTTTGAGATAGGGTCTTGTGTATCCCAGGCTGGCCTTGAATTCGATAGGATGACCTTGAACTTCTGATCCTCTTGCTTGTCCTCCTAAGTGTTAGGATTAAAAGCTTGTACCACCATACCTGGTTTTATGCTGTGCTGGGGGAATCAAACCCAGGACTTCGTGCATGCTAGACAAGCACTCTACCAACCAAGCCACACCCCAGCCAGAAGATGAATTCTAAAAACTTAATCTTCAACCCTTTTAAGGGGAAACTACTTAAACTATGGACCAGTTTTGTAAAACAGCTGCTTTTGGAGATCCTGCAGGAAAATTAGCTGTCCTCTGAAAGTTTGCCTGCTGAGACAGAAGTTGGTCATCTGCAAAATAGGTGACCATTTGACCCTCTCTGGTTGGTGTCCTCCAGTCCCGTCTCCTGCTCATAATCTTAGCTAATTTCACAAAATGAAGTCTAGTCCTTTTGCGAATGTCTCTCCCTCGTTCAGTGTGAGCATCCCTTCCCAGGTGTGTTGGTTTGAACCTGCATCGTGATCCCTCTCGTTTCTCTTCTGTCAGTTTCCTTCTTCAGGCTTTTTAAGAATCCGTACCCACTGGTAAATCAATTGTTTTTTCACTATTAAAAAGGAAAAAGTGTCACCTCTGCATGCTCCCCATTATGTTTATCATTTAGGTGGGGTTTTGATGAGCAGGCCTGTCCCCTTCTGGGCCGACACTGCAGCAGGGTGATTGTCTTGGTTTCAGTAAAACAGTTTTTCAATGCTGTTGCTGTTGAGTAAGTTAGTCGGTATGCTGCTGCTGTTGCTCACTGGGAGATGTTTCTCTGCAGGCTACAGTAGCACGCAGCTGCATGGCATGCTGGGCTACATGCTGACCAGCGTCTTCCCATTAGAAAGAGCGCTTTCCCATCTCTGTCAGATGAAAGTTTAGATTTCAGAGGAATTAGAAAATACAGAACACGACAGAGAAGATCTGAGGGGGCAGCATCCGGGGTTTTCTCCGTCTCAGTGGTAAGGCTGCTTCCTTGGGAACTTGACAGTGAAATGATAGTGTAAACAGGCATCCCGCTGCAGCTGCTTCTGATCGCTGTTTCTAAGCAGCAGTGCCTGCAATCATCTAGAAAAGTTTTACTTAGACAAACCACATTTCTCTCTCTTCATCGGTAGAACCAGCACTTTTTTTTTTTTGAAGTTTAACACTAGATCTTTAAAATGAGAGATGTTGCAATCTCTCTTCCAGAAAACCATCTCCGACTCTTGTGTTTTATAGCTTGCTGATTTTATTGCCATGATGTATTTACTTAGCAGGGAATTCTGACCATCTACGGGAGCTCAAGTGTATGCAATAATAAACTATCCTTCACAAAAGAGGGGTAGCTCCAGGGTTGTAGCTATGCTGGTAGGTTTAAATGCATCTCAGGAGGGAATTAGATCTGTTGTCTGGCATACTGAGATGGGTGTATGTTTAACATAACAGAACACTTACCATTACCCCAGACTGCCTCATATGGACTGTATTCTTTCCACAGTCTCTGGATAGACAGGGATGGTCGTCACAGACGTCTCGACTTTTGCTAAACCATTGCCTTAGATTGTTTTCCCCAACGTAACTGAAGATCCTGCTTAATATTTGCTCGTTTGCTAGTTCCCGAAGGCCAAACGAGGCTGCAGTAGCAGTCTCGTGAAGAAGGAAATCGGAGTTTCTTATCTATTTTCGTATTTTGCCAATCTGTCCCAGCAAACCCATTCTATGGAGAATTGATAAGGAGCCCTGTTTTTCTCCTGCTACACTTGCGCATGCAGCACCATGCCCTACTTTGGAGACTGTGTGATAGAGTTTCAGCTTGCTAGGGAAGGTGGACTATCTGTAAATATAGGTGAGCCACTGTACTTCCGTAGATTTTCCCAACTCCAGAGGAGAAAAGAGAAGAGCATGGAAAGGGCTATTTCCCCCCAATAGTCCTAAAGTTCAAACACAGCTGGCCTCTGGGCGGTGCCAGTGCTTCCGGGGCAGCCCTGTTGGTGGAGAAGTGGCTGCTGTACTGTGCCCTTCTGTTGATAGTCTCTGATGTCCTTTGCCTGTCCCCAGTGGATCGTTGGCCCCAGTCCTGTCTTTTGTTAGGCCTCTTTGAACTCTTGTGTACTAATCTGTCTTACAAGTGGGGGCTTGAGCAGTGGGGTGGTAAGTACACACCATGCAAGGAAGATTATTGAATATCTTGTTTCTGCACATTTCACAATTACAGTGGTGTCCCATTCTAGCTCACTTGACTTCTTCTGTTTCTCAAGTAACTTTCTAAATGATGCCCCACCATCTGCACAAAATCAACAGCACAACTTTGCTTCATTCACTATGATATTGTCTCAGACTTGAGGGGGGCTCGCATCCTTCTTTGAGGCTACTTTCTAGACTGACACAGGGCCAGATTCTAAGGTATTCTCTGGTATTTCTTCTAGAACTCACCATCTCCTCATAGGGCTTCGTTTTAATCTGTCAAGCTCACCATCAACTCAGACTGTTTCCACAAGTCCAGTGCACCCAAGACTTCTCATGTTCTGAAAATCAAACTGAGACCTTCGTCTGGCAAAGAAGGTACCCCAGCAGAGAGGCGTCCAGAGACAGTCGGGGGTGCTTCAGAGCACCAGTGCGCAATGGTTTCCATTGGTGTGTTGTTCACGGGCTGCAGTCCAAGTCATACACACTGAGTTCTGGAGTGGCTAAGGGATAGAGCATGTGCTTGGCATGCACGAAGCCCTGGATTCAGTTCCCAGTACTAAGAGAAAAAAAAAAAAAAAGAAAGGAAAACAAAGGAGTGTGCTACATTGAGTGTAGTGTGGTGCAGAATGCATAAAGCATTGTGGTGAACCTCAAAAGTCCAATCGGTTAATGAAAATAATGATGGCAAATGGCATGGTGCCTCAGGCCTGCAGTTTCAGCACTTGGGAGGTAGAGGCAGAAGAGTCAGGAAATCAAGGTCATCCTCAACTACATAAGGAGCTCAGAGACAACTTGGTCTTGGTGAGACTCCCATCTGGAAAAAAAAAAAAAAAACAATAATCCAAATTTATCTCTTCCAGGTAGATAACTTGAAGAGTAGTCTTGACGTGAGGGCCTATCTCCTGCTGCACAGGGTAGGTCACCGCTGCTCCCAAAATAGGTACATTTACCAACAAGTTAGTGCAGGAGAATAAACCAGTCATATCCCATTGAAACTACAAAGGATGTTCACGTAAACATAATGTAATAGTGATGGTTGGGTTCTCATATAGATAAAAGAGTGGGCGTTGGGTTTCATTTCTTTTCTCTTTCTCTGGTGCTGAAAATGGACCCAAGGACCTGTTCTGCACTGAGTGTGAACTCTACCTTTGCGCTATAACCCCAGAATTTCTTCTGAGGTGGCTTGGTGAAAAGCTGTTTTCGACATGAGTTTGTGTATGAAAATTTTTTTTAAAGCATGTAATTTCTCCTTAAATTTTGAAAGCGGGCACTCGCCTTTGAGAGAGTTGTGGTAGGAAGTTTTGCATTGAGTGTATAACTAGCTACCTCTCATATTGACCTTAAATATCTGTATCTTCCATGTAGTGGCTGTCATCCATTCACCTTTCAAATGTGTTCAGGGACCAGTAGGTACCTAATAGATCCTAGAATCCTCCATCTTCCTTTAGTTGGCCTAGAGTGAGCAGACTCGATGCTCCCTAGTTTGAGTGTTCTTTGGTGGCCATATACCCAGAAAGCTTCTCCACACATGTGGGTGCTAGATCTCTTTGTCTGTCATAGGCCGGCTGGTATCTGTGATCCCGCTTGGTTAAATGGTTTGTACTCAGTGTGCGCTTCCAGAAAGCATTCCGATTACCCTCCCAGGTGCGTGCCATCCAGTCTCTCAGGATTCATCCCAGTAAAGAGGCATCTTAGTTCTCCCTCGTTTATTTACTTTTGTTTTGTTTTTGAGACAAGGTCTCATGTCGCCTGGCCTCTACCTTCCTGCGCTTCCCAAGTGCTGACACTGTAGATATGTACCCCCACCTCAGGCTCCTTTTGTTTGAGCTGGGATCTTGCTGTGTAGTCCTGGCTGGCAATGAACTTGCAACAATCATACTGCCTCAGCCTCCAAAGTGCTAGGATTATAGGTTAGCATCGCCCATGCTAGGCTGTGCTGTCATCATTTTTTTTTCTTGTTTTGAAGTTCCCTATTTCTTTTTCTTTTTCTTTTTCTTTTTTCTTTTTCTTTTCTTTTTTTTTTTTTTGGTTAGTTTTTCAAGACGGGGTTTCTCTTTGTAGTTTTTTTTGGTGCCTGTCCTGGATCTCGCTCTGTAGACCAGGCTGGCCTCGAACTCACAGAGATCTGCCTGGCTCTGCCTCCCGAGTGCTGGGATTAAAGGCGTGCGCCACCACTCGGCTACTTTTCTTTTTTTTACAACTTATATATTGTGCTTTCCACTCTCTGTCCACTGTCCTATATGTGGTCAATTCTTCTAGGTCTTTTGTCTTAGGGACTGTTTGCCTTAGCACATGGTAGAGATTTTTGTCTCATGTCAAGGATTATTTCTCTACCCTATCATCCTCTGGCTGCCAGTTACAAAGACTCTTACCTATACATCCTAAAGTGCTTTAAAGGTGATCTGAGTCTCCTGGTTCCAAGACTGGCCTTCACCCTTTGCTCCGTCCAAGCAGTCCTGAGTAGCCAATGTCTTCAGCATCTAATTCATGCCCAGAGTCTGACAATTTTGCTCTGATCCAGGAGAGAGGGAAGGAAGGAAAGGGAGGGGAATAGAAGGGAAGAAGGAGGGAGGTAGAAAGGGCCAAGGGAGGGAGGGAGGGGAGAGAGAGAGAGAGAGAGAGAGAGAGAGAGAGAGAGAGAGAGAGAGATTCTGAACCTCCTTTTGTGTCGGCATCTCTGAGGTGCTTTGGAAGGACTCCAACCAGGCATGGAAGGGCTCTTTGATAATATCTGACGGGTGGGTAAGAATTTCAGGCACCTGGCCAAGATACACACTGCCTGTAATCGTTAACTCAGTCTGTAAACAGTTCAAACGGCACCGAGAGGCCGTCCTTTATTACATTAGAAAAAGCCTTTCATCTCTCCTGCTCAGGAGCCAGGCGTCCAGGATTGGCCTCCACGATGGCATTGCAGCCGTGGTATTCTGTGCACAGCACCAAGACCCAAGACATGCAGGAACATATAATGGAGGCCTCTCCAAGTGACTGACTTCCAAGCTGTATGCATTGGAGCAATAACCAAGCCGTTCATTTCCTTTTGTCTTGCACCTGGCTGATTCTGGAAAGGAGAAGTGTGGGGAGCGAGACCAGGAACAAACAGTGGGGAAGGAATTAGAAATTTCACGTCTCGCTCAGATTTTCCACCCACACTCCTGTCTGCAAACCTTGGCACCTCACCCCTCCCCAGTTCACTCTGCCCCTTTGCTCCACATTGATTCCGAGTTTGATCTCCAGAGTAGTCCATGTGTTCTACTAGTTACACAATTGCTCAATATTCCCAGACCCTAGTTCAGGGCATAATGCTGCACGAGAGAGCCCCCACCCACCAGGAGCAGAAGACAACCAACACTCCTGCCCTGAAGGTGCTTGCTGACTGAGACCTTAAGATAGTGCTAGATCTCTAGGAGAGATAAGCTGTCCCGGTTTGTGGTAAGTGGCCAAGTGAGCTGTGCAATGGGTTTCTGCAGGCGCTCACAGTGAGGGCAGCAGTGCACACAGGGGCAGTGGGGAACCCCTTTGCAGTCTTGTGAAAAGTCAAATATTTTTCAGTGTGTTTAAAATACGGTTTCTCTTTTACTTCCTTCCTTTTTCTAATGAGAATCACTGAGCAATTGAGTGTTTTCGGCACTTAACTGGAATCATTAAACTTGTGAGGTGTGTGTGTTTGTTTTTTAAGACCAGGTCTCACCTAGTCCAGCCTGGGAATGACCTTGAGCTCCTGATTCTCGACCTCTATCTCCCCAGCGCTGGGAGCACGGGCATGGCCAACCGCTCGCAGCGTGTGTGTGTGTGTGTGTGTGTGTGTGTGTGTGTGTGTGTGTGTGTATGTGTGTGTGTGTGTGTGTGTGTGTGTGTGTGTGTGTGTGTGTGTTGCTGGTGAGCAGTCTAGGGTTTTGTTCATGCTCAGCAAGCACTCTATAGGTTGAGCTGCCTCAAGCAGCCCCTGGCCTTGTCTCAGCCTTCAGAGAATCCGCTAGAGTTTTGTAGAGGTACAGTTCTGAGGCCTGTTTTCCCATGGAGTGTTCTGAACCCTAAAAATGGCACAGGAAGACCAAACACTTTATCGAAGTGTTTTGCCCCTGCCTCATCTCTTCATTTTTAGTCTCACACTGTAGCCTAGGCCAGCATGGAACTCACTGTGTTGCCCAAGGTAGCCTTAAACTCAAGGCAGTCCTACCTCTGCCCAAAAGGCTGGTAGGTACTATTGGGATGAGTCACCATGCCCAGTGCAGAAAACCCTTTCCTGGTTAATGTTTTTGAAGATGTTTAAATATAAAAGCTAATGTTGGCAGAAACAGTTTATTTGATAAAGCCAAGTACTAGAATTTAGATTAGACCATAGTTTTTGTTTGTTTGTTTTGTTTTTGAGAGTCTCCAGCCTACAGCCTTTCTGTGAAGCCAAGCATGATCTTGAACTTCTGATCTTCCTGCCTCCACATCCCAGTTCTGGGACTGTAGGATGAACCGCCATGTCTGGTTTATTTGGTCTGGGGAATCAAGCCCAGGCCCTCCTCCATGCTATGTAAGCACTCTCCAACCCAGCTACGTGCCTAGTCTGGCCATGGGTTTTAAGTAAACGTGGAATAAAATTCCACCTCAGTATCATTCAAGCTGAACGTCATGTCCAGGTTTTGCCCCTTCTACAAGGATCTCAAGTGTAAGCAGCTGAACTCTTCCTCTATGAAACAGTGTTTTAGCATGTGCCTCACTCTCCCTCAACTAGAGGAAATTAGTGAGAGAGTCATGAGACATTCTTCCAGGATAAGGCACAGGCTGCCCTTAGATCTGCAGCTACTGATCCGACGCCTTCAATTTCAGTTGTTTACTTTGCATTTTGCTCACATTTCTGGATCATCTTCTTATTTACTTTGGATTTGAGGTTTGTCTGTTTCTCTCCATCTGGATTTTCTGTGCTGATTCTGAAGATAGCTTTGAGGAACTGGGACAAAAAAGAAGTTAGAGCTGCTGACAGTGTTATTGTTAATGCCCAGCCCACAGCCTTTGGTGTACTCAGTAAACCTGTGTGTGTGTGTGTGTGTGTGTGTGTGTGTGTGTGTGTGTGAGACCACTGCCCTGTGGTGTTGGTGTACTCAGTAAATGAGTGTGTGTGTGACCACTGTCCTGTTGTATACTCAATAAACGAGTGTGTGTGAGTGTGTGTGACCACTGCCCAGTGGTGTACTCTGTAAACCTGTGTGTGTGTGTGTGTGTGTGTGTGTGTGTGTGTGTATGTGAGACCACAGAGAGACAGAGACAGACAGAGACAGACAGGATGTTCAGCATCAGTGTCCATCATGGGCTGAGCTTCCAGCTCACTGGCTTGCTGAGGATGAGCCGAGCATCCTTCCTTTCATCTGAGACAACTAGAATTTCCCCCACTTGATGGAAAAGGTGGTAACTGGATCTTTGAAGAACTCCGTCCCTTTGGACGAGCATGGTCACTGAAGCACACAAATGAGGTTTGCTCAGCATCGCTGTTTGTTCGTGGTGGATGCAGAGTGGTCACTTGAAGCACGTGCTAGATCCTCTTTATGCAACAGAACCACAGAGTACAGACTCCATACGGTCCGTGTATAAGGAAGCGCTGAGCCGTGCTCTCTGACTGGCTCAGTGCTCTGGTTAATTCTGAGGTCACGTACTAAATGCGATGGGGAGGGAACAGAGGAAGCCTCCAGTTTTCTTCATGAATGTAGACTCTGCCTTTTGAGACATGATCAATCTTGACTTTTGGCTTCCTGCCCTGGTTGCTTTTCCTCTGGGTAGAGTGGAGAAAATACCCGGGATGATTTTTGTCTCTGCAGCCACTGTCATCCAAGTTTACCGTCCAGCAGCATCAGTTTTAGACGGTTTACTAAAATGCAGCCAGTGAGCCTTCCCTCAAGGATGTCTGACATGGTGTGCCTGATGTAGGGCCTGAAACTTGCTCTTCTGAAAACTTCCCAGGTCGTGTTGGTGCTCCTGGTCTACATCTTAAGAAACACCACTCTGGGCTACTTCCTGCCTTATAGTCATTGTGACATTAACCGTTTCAGCTGTCATCACATGGCCAGAACAGCCAAACAAAGTTTAAGTAAAGACTGGCCTTAATATTTCATAAGTGACCACTCGGTTGTGGGAGATTTTGTCTTGCTTGCAGAGGCTAGATGCAACCGAAAGGTCATGCACCCGAGGCTAGGTCAGCTGCCTACTACCACCACCAGACATTAAATGTTTTCACTGACTTGGGAACAGCAGGTAGCAGGTGGGAACTTGCTTGAGGAAAAGATGTTCGCTAGTCTACAGAACTGGCAATGTGGCAGAGAGAAGAACCAGTCCTTGCTCAGTTTCTTGGTCGTCTTCAGAGGGGAGGTCTCCAGTCTGCCCGGCCTTCAGGAGTTTTTGCTTTTCTGTTTCACTTTCCTGAGGTAGTGAACTCCTTAGCTTGTGCATTAGGTTTTATTAAAACCAACTGGATGGCCCGGCATGGTGGTACCTCCCCAATTTCTTGCCCTCTCTCTTTCTCTCTCTTTAAAAAACAAAAACCCAAGAAACACCCAAAACACCCACAAAAATGGAAACCAAAATATACAAGCAAAAGACCAATAGGACAAAAAAAAATGCCCAAATAAAGCAAAATGAGAAAAAAAAGTCTACAAAAAATACCACTTAATTCATTTTGTGTTGGCCAATTACAGAGCGTGGGGCCTGCTTTGAAGTGTGGTTGATATACCCAGTGAGACTCCCTTGGAGAAGACGAACTTTTCCCTGGCAAGCAGTTGTTCATTACACAGCTTCTCAGTTAGGGGTGGGAGCCCTTGTCTACTTCTTCCTCTCAGAGCTCGGCCCCATTTGGCTTGAACCCGTGCAGGTCGTGGGCATGCTACCACAGTCTGTGCGTCCCTGTGTGCAGCAGCCCTGTTGTATCCGGAAGACACTGTTTCCTTGGAGTCCTCCATCACCTCTGGTTCTTACAATCTTTCTGCCTCCTCTTCCACACAGATCCTGGGGCCCTGAGGGGAGGGCTTTGATGAAGACATCCCATTTAGGATGGCATGCTCCAGAGTCTCTGACTCTCTGCACATCAAATTCTCACTCTTCACGATCAAGTAGCCTTCATAGTGGTGGCCCTCTCTCAGCTCTCCAAACCCTAGAAATTACTTGTTATTCATTCTTATTATTACTACTGAGTGTGTGTGTGTATGAATGTGTGTGTGAGTGTGATTGTATGTGTGAGAGTGTGTGAGTCATTGTGAGAGTATGTGAGTGTGCATATGTATGTGTGTGTGTGTGTGTGTGTGTTTGTGAGTGTGTGTACAGATGTACACATACCATAGCAAGTATGTAGAGGTCAGAGGACAGCTTTGGGAGTCAGTTCTCTCCTTCCACTTGAGGATTCTGGGAATCAGGCTCAGGTAGTCAGGCCTGCATGGCAAATGGCTTCACCTACTAAGCCGTCTCAGTGGTCTAGCTAAGACTCTGTCAGATCTGGTTTTCAGTCAGACAAGACTCCCTGTTCTTTGAAGACCTGAGAGAAACAGATCACGAAGCTGCTTCCCTCACCTAGTTCTTCATTTCATCTCGAGGCTGAAACTAAGAAGTTCCAAAACACGCGTTTGAAAGGTGTCCATAGACCAGATCCTGCCTTTTTTTTTTTTTTTTTTTTAGTGTGGCTATTTTTCTCGTATCCAAACCCTGCCCTCTTTAAGAGCTATTTGAAGCCCCTCACAGTCCACGGGGCCTATTGGCTGCACCACAGAGTGTAGTACTGGATAACATACCCTTTTGCATCAGCATTGGCCTTGAGTGTGTCGTATGTGGTCTCCTCAAGGAGACTGTGGTCCCTGAGTGCAACCCAGCACAATTTTAGGAAGAAAGTATTGCTCATCAAATACTTGCCAACTTTATAAAAGGCCATATTTCAGTACCATTCTGATGCATCCACAAGGGACGTCTCTATGCATGTCTGCCTGTCTCTACGTGCTCAGGGATCACATCAAGGGATTCCCCATATCTTGACAAAGAACTCTGGGCACCACTGATCCTCCCAGGGTTTGGAGGAAAGTGTGGCCGCTATTATTTTGGGGAGAAAGGCAGCTCCAGACCCAGGTCTGATAATGCCCAGGCTTAGTAGTGGCTTAGTGACAGACAGTAGTTAGTTATTTGGCTAGGAAGGGGGATTCAGCCTTTGAAGTGTTCCAGTTAGGTGTTGGCTTAGCAATTAGATCCGCTGCTGTTCTCTGAGGCCAGCCTGCCTGAGGACATAGGCACAGTCTGGTGACTGGGAGTCAGCCTTCCACCCTAGGAGCTCGTTCACAGGCATCCACACAGGAGTACCCACCCGAGCAGAGAACAAACACTGAGAAGAGCAAGGAAAGTGCCCTCAGTGTAGTCACTGTGTCAACAGACATAGCAGATAAGGCGGCATTTATGAAGCAGGGATGTCGTGGGGGAGGGGAGTCGATGCACCTGTGGTTGATGATTCAGAAACTTGGTGCCACATTATATGGCACTGTGAGGCCACCTTATGTTCCAGCCACTCCATGATGGCTGATGTCATCTAATTACCCACTTGTTAACTGGGCCAAGAGGAAAGTATTGGAAGAAGGCCAGAGGAAGGTATGCTCATGTCTTCACTGAGGCACCATCAGAACCATGAACTACATGGCTGTTAGAGGCTCCTCTCCTTGTGGGTGGAGTCCCCCCCTTGTCAGCCTAATAGAGGTTGACTCCTAACACAGGTGTCGTGGGATCTGTCTTGCTCATTTCTATGACAAATATGTTCAAATTTAAATGCCTTCAAATGGGGGAGAGTAACTGGAGAGATGGCTCAGTAGTTACAGGCACTTGTTGCTCTTCTAGAGGACTGGGTTCAGTACCCAAAACCCACCTGGTTGTTCACAACTGTCCAAACTCCAGTTCCAGGGCACCCGATGTCCTCTTCTGACACCAGGGCACCAGACACACACATAGTACACATACGTATATGCAAGCAAAACGCTCATACACATAAGTAAATCTAAAAAAAATCATTGTGAATGTATTCAAATGGAGCTGGGGAGATGGTTCAGTTGGGAAAAAGACTTCCCCACCAATGTAGGAACCTGAATGTGGGTCCCAGCACCCAGGTGAAAAGCTGGATGCAGCAGCACGCATCTGGAAGTCAGCACCGGAAGGTGAGGTGTAGGAGTTGAGAGAGGTAAATTCTCGGAGCTCACTGAAAGCCAGTCTAGCTCCAGATTCAGTGAGAAATGTTTCAAAAAATAAGGTGGTGAGTAACCAAGGAAGAGACCCAACATTGACCTCTGACCTTGACACACAAAGTAAAGTAAAATAAAGTAAAAGTATGCAAATGGATTTCTGTGGCTCACCCAGTAGCCAGCTTACTGTGTCTTAAGTAGGAACAAGGTCTGGACAGTTCCTGTTGGCTGCAGTAGGAATGGATTTAATCCCAGACTCACTGAGCTTCTCTTTCAGTTGTAGCTATTTTAAAAAGTGCTCAGTGTGTAATTCAGACAAACATACTCTTGGGAGACCGAAATATCAAGCTTTTAAAATCAATAAAGCGTACATTTATGGATCGTTCTGTTAGGACATTGTGCTTTGTGAGATGTGAAGACAAGCCTTCCCTGGAATTACACTCTCATGTAATTCAGAAAACAAAAATTATTATATACTAGAAGGACACAACCAGACATTTGGGGCATTTCTTTAAAGAAGAGATTTTCCAGGAAAGAAGCGGTGCACGCACGTAACCGGGAAGGCTGAGTGGCATGGATTTGCATGTGTTGTAGAATGGTAATGACGCCTCTTCCAAGAGATTGTGAGAAGCGTCATGCCATGTGTTTTGGATGGTCAGTGCATTTAGGAGAGAAAGGGGCTTGACACTGGCAAGATGAGTAGAAATACTTTGTGTTGATACTCTGTGTAGGAATGGCTAGGATTTTAAATGTGTGATTTCATCTCTACACCGATCTTTTTAGACATTGTCCTCTTTTAAAATATATTACTACTGTCGTTTTGTTTTGTTTTGGTTGTTGTTGTTGTTGTTACACAGGGTTTCTCTGTGTAACAGTCCTGGCTGTCCTGGAACTAACTCTATAGACCAGGCTGGCCTCGAACTCACTGAGATCCACCTGCTTCTGCCTCCCGAGTGCTGGGATTAAAGGTGTGTGCCACCACTGCCCGGCCATTTATTAATATTATTACAGGTCAGGAACTCACTATGTAGACCAGGCTGGACTTGAACTCACAGAGTTCCACCTGCTTCTTTCTCTTCCGTGCTGGGATTAAAGGCTCACACCAGCACATCTAACCAATTAACTGTATTTTTAATTGTATGTATGTGTTTGGGTACGTGGATGTGAGTGTGGATGCCCTCTGAGAGCAGAGGCACTGGATCTCCCTTGAGCTGTGTGAGCTGTCCAATACCAGTGCTTAGGTCAGACTCTGCAGGAGCAATCCACACTCCTTGGCTGTTAGAACATCTCTCTAGCCCTGTTTTCCCATTTTCTGCTAAAGATTCAGATAAGATAGATCACTCACATCTTAGAAGTGTCAGCGTTGAAATGCAAAACCAAGTTACTGCTTCCAAAGGCTGTATAACATATCTCGATTTGATAGGCCAAGGAGTCTGGATTTAATTCAGAAGATTGTTGGTATCTGAACAGAACAATGATATGATTAGCATTTTGTTTAGGAATATTGTTCTACCAGGATTCACAGAGAGAGTTAGAATGATGAGAGGCTAGTTAGAAGTCTGCTTTAATGCCTCTGACTCTAGGGACAGAGAAGGTAGTTTTCTAAGACTAGTTATTAGATACAGCAAGGATTCATAGTGACTCTGGGGTGTGGTGACCCTAACAAAGTCAGATAAGAAGGGCTATTGGCGCCAGGTGGTAGTGGCGGCGGCGGCGGTGGTGCACACCTTTAATCCCAGGACTCAGGAGGCAGAGGCAAATAAGTCTCTGAGTTCGAGACCAGCCTGGTCTACAGAGTGAGTTCCAGGACACCCAGTGCTATGCAGAGAAACTCTGTCTCAAAAAACAAAACAACAACAATGCCGGGTGGTGGCGCACGCCTTTAATCCTAGCACTCAGGAGCAGAGGCAAGTGGATCTCTGTGAGTTCAAGACCAGCCTAGTCTACAGAGCAAGTTCTAGGACAAGCTCCAAAGCTGCACAAAGAGACCCTGTCTCAGGAAAAACAAAACAAAAACAACAAAAATAGTTATTAGCTTAGGGTTGTATGCTGCAGAAGGTGATATTTGGTTCCATATATTTGAGTTTGGGGGTACCATTAAGACAACAAAGAAATGATGTCTAATGGGCCTTTGGAAGACCAGGCCAATTTGACTTCAGAGACCTGATTTTGGAATCATCTGGAAATACTGGAGTGTGTAGGAACTGCAGAAGAGAGGGCATAGAGATGAGAGAATATGTTCTTAGGAAATGTGTATGTATTAGATGAGCAGCAAAGGAAGAGAAGAAAGGAAACCAGAGCAAATGGGGGGCAGTCAGAAGAAAAAGGTGCTAGCTAGCAGAGCCCCATGTCACAGTGAGTGAGAGAGTCACGACTGTGGTCAGGGCAGAGCCACTGAGGGGCACGTCTCTGCTTTATCCGTGTTGGTCCTTTTCTTGAGAAGCGACACCATTAAGTGCAGACACTTTCTTTTTTCTCCTTTCTCAGCCCTGTTTATGGAGGCAGTTAGTCAATCAAGAGGACTGTTTTCCTATTAAAGACGTATTTAGTCGCCACACTTTTAATTTGAGCTAGTGAGAACTCTCGATTTTATTGCCAACAAATTAACATGACAGTGCCCTGGCATTTATCAAGTCGTTGGAGACTAGTTGGTCTTTGGGTCTCTCTCCCCCTCCAAGAAAACCCTTGTAAAGATTTTGGCTCTTTTACCGCACACTTCCTCCTGTGGTCCACCAAGTCTCCATCAGCTTGAGTCTGTGAAGTCTGTGGCCAGGGTTCAGGCCACAGGCTCAGCATCCCTTGTGTTGTCTCTTGAGTCTTGAGTTACCTGCTTTGTGAAGTGGATAACGCTAATGAGAACAGAATAAAACAGCTAATGCCTTCATTATAAAACACTTTGCAAGTATAAAAGCGACATCAAAGCGAAATAATCATCTTAATTTAGGGTAAAGAGTTCCATTAGCCAGCGAGAAGTAAGAGGGACGCGGGGGAGTGATGCTTTGGACCTTGGTAACTGTGCAGATCAAAAGTGCTGTATTGATCCGAGCTGCCCTGTGAACTCTCCAACCGAGGAATTTGGCTCCCCTCCCTGGCTCTCCAGTACTGCTCTCACCCACTCAGTGTGCCCACGGTGGCTCTCTGAGTCTCCTGACCAATGGCAGCAGGAGCTTGTATGCAGTGCCAACTTGATAACTAAGGGGGGTCTTCTTCCATTTATCAGCACTTACTATCTTTTCAGTGTCCCTTAGCTGTCTGTGCCCAGGGTTAGGAAATAACAAAGAGCTCATAGTCTCCAAAGGCTGAGCCAAGGGATGTTTGGAATAGTTGAACATACGTGTGCCTTTGGTGTGAGGTAGCCTGCAGACACCCTCAGGGACGGAGTGGGCTGGAAGCTGATCAGGAGCTTCCCAGGAAGCTGAAACAGGACAGTAGTGGTCATCATGGGCTTCATATGTATCGACTTTTCCGAGTATAAAGGATAGAGAAAAGAAATTAATGCATCTCTCAAAAGGAAACAAAAAGACCTACTCAGAAAACAATACAGAATAGTACTGGGACTGAATTGATTCTGAATGTTCCCAGAACTTCTCTGTGCAGACCACTGGGCCTGATCGTCATAAAATCTAGGTAAGGATTGAAGTTCACTGGGAACATTCAGCCAACTAAAGCTAACCAGTCCCCATGACAGCAAGCGCTTCTTCGGGGCACGTGGAAGGGATGTTTTCTTCCCTTTTTTTCTTTTTTGGTTTTTCTAGACAGGGTTTCTCTGTGTAGCCTTGACTGTCCTGGAACTCACTTGGTAGCCCAGGCTGGCTTCAAACTCACAGAGATCCACCTGCCTCTGCCTCCCGAGTGCTGGGATTAAAGGCATTCACCACCACCACCACCACCACCACCACCACCACCACTACCACCACCACCACCATCACCGGCTGATGTTTTCTTAAATTGATTCAATAGTCTCTAAATGACTTCTCCCCCAAAATAGCTTTCTTTCAGATCTGAAGATTCACATTAGGGCCCCAAATGACAAGAGAGCATATTCCCAAAGCCATGAAGGAGAGAACAAATTAGTCTGTGCATACGTTCCACATTCCTCAATGTGCAGCTCTGTAAATGTGCATCCCCGTGCTATTGACATGTGGCTTTAAGACCTTGTTTGTATGCTTGCATATACTAGGCTGTAGTAAACTTATAACTGACTTTGTCCTCAGTGCGCAGAGCTGTTCCTTTGGCGGGGGAGGCGGGTAGGAGAATGGGGGGGGGGTTTGGAATGTTTCTTGGTTCCCCGAACTGATTCTAAGGAGGAAGATTTTTCTGGAAAAGGTGAATCTTCTTTAGCATCATAGAGGAGGCTTAGGCATGATGGGTAAAAGGAAGGATGAGAACTTCCCCTTTTTATAAGGTCAGATATCTGTGACTTGGAGTTTATAGGGGTATGTAGAGCTAGACATCACGCACGTGCTTGTATCCCAGCACTGGGAAGGAGAGCAGGGCCAGACGCCACTGTGGAGTGTTGGGGAGATTTGTACAAGGTTTCTCAAGAGAAAGCAGGAATCTGAAAATAGTTATTCCCTGATCAAATGAAAATGCAGTCACCAAGCATATCCCCTGTTTGCTTGTTAAAATGTGGCTTAGCGTTCGTTTCCCCTAACTCCTGTTTGTGCTTGGCATTATGCGGGCCATGAGGAGACCATAACTCTGACACTAAGGAGCTCAGGATGTACTTTGCAGGAAGGAGAACATGACTAACATTTTATTGAGCACCTACTATAATCAGGCACTCTCATAGAGGAAGTGACTAAAGGGAGGGGCCGTGATGGAATGCTGATTAATACTAATAGTCACTTCAGGATTTTGAATAGGGCTGGGGAGGTGGAGTGGTTAAGAGCATGTACTGTTCTTTTAGAGGACCCAAGTTCAATTTTTCAGCATCCATCCAAGTGGTTTGTAATCGCCTACAACCCCAGCTCCAGGAGATCGAATGCCTTCTGTCCTCCAAGAATTTTAAATAGATGGATCTAGGGAAATAAATGGGAAAGTGCTTGCATCTAGGAACTAAGAGCCAGTTAGAGAAGGACCCTGTTTTGAGGAGTTGGGGCAAAAAGCGTTGTAAGATTAAATTTGTCCCCTGGTCTGTAGAGTAAGGAGATCAGGAAAGGTCTGTGGGAAGACAAACAAAAAGGAATTTGCCAGGCATGGTGGTACACGCCTTTAATCCCAGCACTCGGGAGGCAGAGGCAGGCGGAGCTCTGTGAGTTCGAGGCCAGCCTGGTCTACAGAGCGAGATCCAGAACAGCCAGGGCTACACAGAGAATCCCTGTCTCAAAAGACAAGAAAGAAAAAGAAAAGAAAAGAAAAAAGAAAAGAAAAAAGGAAGGAAGGAAGGAAGGCAGAAGAAAGAAAGAAAGAAAGAAAGAAAGAAAGAAAGAAAGAAAGAAAGAAAGAAAGAAAGAAAGAAAGAAAGAAAAGAAAGAAAAGATGGCTCAGTGGTTAAGAGTACTGGCTGCTCTCGTAGAGGTCCCGGGTTCAACTCCCAGCACCCGCATGCCTCCTCACAACTGTCTGTGACTCCAGTTCTGGGGGCTCTGACTCCCTCAGACGGACAGACAAACATGCAGGCAACACACCAATGCACATGTAATAAAAATGAAAAATAAATAAATTATTTTAAAAAAGAAAGAAAGAAAAGAAAAAGGAATTTAGTATACAACAAACTGCTCTTCCAGAGGTCCTGAGTTCAATTCCCAGCAACCACATGGTGGCTCCCAACCATCTGTAATGAGATCTGATGCCCTCTTCTGGCCTGCAGGGATACATGCGGGCAGAACACTGTATACATAATAAATAAATAAATAAATCTTAAAAGAAAAGAAAAAAGAAAAGAAAAAAGAAAAAGGTGTTTTTCTGGTTTTAGTCTCCTTAGTGCTTAGAATTCTACCATAAAAAACAGACAGGGGCTGGAGAGATGGCTCAGTGGTTAAGAGCACTGGCTGCTCATCCAGAGGACCTGAATTCAATTCCCAGCACCCACATGGCTGCTCACAACTGTCTGTAATTCCAGTTCCAGGGGATCTGACACTCTCACACCAATGTACATAAACTTAAATAAATTATTAAAAAAAAAAAAAACAACAGACAAAACCTGTAGGGCTGGAGAGATGGCTCAAAGATTAAGAGTCAGGTTCAATTCCCAGTACCAAGCAGCCCACAGGGCACCCATAGCTCTAGCTCCAAAGGGGGTTTAACACCCCTGGCCTCTGTGAGCACTCATGCACACACACACACACACACACACACACACTTTAAAAACAAGAGCTATCTTAGGGATTGATAAGTAAAAACATCTTTTATATGTTACTTTGAGTTCCTGGGAGCTGCAGAGCTGTTATTTGATGTTATTGAAATATTCAGAAGATGGAAACACTAGCTGGTATGAATGCTCTGATATATGCCAGGCACCATGCGCAGAGACCTCATGAAATGCTGAGCCCCAGTGGCCTCCACACCCCAGGCTTTCCCAACACCATCTCACTTTCTTCTTTATTCCCTGCCTGGAAGGTTATTCTGTGAGTGGGAATAAAATAGCTACTCTCCTGTTGCATCCACACAGCTGCCAGCAGTCTGTTTGCCTTGTTCTTTGCTGGCAAATCATTAAACAGTCCCCCCAAAGCAGGCCTCTTCCCCAGGGCCACCCCATGGACAAGGAATTAGAGCTGTGGTCAAAGGCTGTCAGAAGTCCTGCTGGAGCTTTTGGGCTGTTTCCAACATGAGCCTTTCTTGGCTGTTGCCTCTTTGGCCTGGTGTTAGCCCCCCACCCCACCCCCCATAGCTTCTGAGGATAGACTGAGCATCCGAGTTGGCTGGCGACTTGAATAATTTTATCTGCTTCCTCCTGATGTAATTTCTAAGGACAACCACCCTGTGTTCCATCTATTGTTTCTTTATTGAAGCACAGACCCATCCCTCACAGTTTTTCCATTGTGAATGTAAATGTAATCCATTTTAACAGCCCAGGAACCAGGGACTGGGATCATCCAAGCAAACCATAGAGCTTCACCCCTCCCCACTCGCCGTGGGGCATTTAAAGCCTGGGCTGAGAAGACTTAGTTGAGCTGGCCCTTTTGGAGACAGTATCTGCCCTTGCGGAGCTTTGTTGCTGCAGAGCAAGCCGGCTGTGGGAGACAGCAGCATAGAACAGGGTTAGCAGGGCAACTCCAAGTTCCCTGGGCTCTGAGCTGGAGACGAGGCTGAAAGACCTGACCGTGTGTGCAGTTGACCGGTTGACGTTGGGCCTTTCCCATGCTTGCATTGAAGTCATCAACCACTGGTGTTGACTGGCTCTACTGGTAGTTCCCATGGTCCTCTGGTTTAAATAAATACTCTAGTTTCCTTAGGCTTCGTTTCTTTGTTCTTTTCCTTCTTTCTTCTTCTTCTTCTTCTTCTTCTTCTTCTTCTTCTTCTTCTTCTTTTTTATTTTTGTTTTCTCAACAGGATTTTTCTGTGTAACCATGGCTGTCCTGGAACTCCCAGAGATCTGCCTCCCCTGCCTCTGCCCCTGCTTCCACCCCTGCTTCTGCCTCCCAAATCCTAGGATTAAAGGTGCTTACCACTATGCTCTGCTCTTTTGGTATTTTCATAAGAACTGTCTGGCTTTAGTCTTGGGCCTTTTAAACTTCAAAGTCTTAACCTCAATGATGATTTGGGACAAACATTACCCGCTTCTATCAATTCTATCAAGCTTCTAAATTCCTACCATCTTGGACATGAGTTTAGCCAGAATAGAAACAGTGAAGACATAAGACAGAACATGTCAAAGCTGTAATAGTTTATTGGGTTAAGTGTAAAAGGACAATTAATTAACTCCCTGTAGAAGGAGGTAAAGCCCTGCCCCAAAAGGACCTTGGGGAAACTTCCAGAACGCTCATCTTGGAAATGAGAAGATTAGGGCTATCATCCCGAAAACCAGCCATCTGTCTAAGCCCTTCTCTGCAAAGGGCTTCTTGGGATAAGAGTTGAATAGACCTAGCAGGCCTCAGTGGTGTTTTCTGTACAGTGGAGCCATAGGACAGTTTCAGAACTCAGGTGATCAGCAGGACCTCCTGAAATTCTTGGAGGTTAAGACCTGAGTACTTCACCTGGTGGAAGACAGGCATCCAAGTCACATGACTAAAGTGTCTTCTAAGGTGTGTGTGTGTGTGTGTATGTGTTGAAAAAAAGGTCTTACTGTATAGCCCAGACTGGCCTCAAATCTAACCATGCTCTTGCTTCAGTCCTCAAGTGCCCAGCATCTTTTAAGAGTTTAACCTTTTTTTGTTCGTTTTTTCAAGACAGAGTTTCTCTGAGTAACAGTCCTGGCTGTCCTGGAACTCACTCTGTAGACCAGGCTGGCCTCGAACTCACAGAGATCCGCCAGCCTCTGCCTCCCGAGTGCTGGGATCAAAAGCGTGCTCTACTACCACTTGGCTGATTTAACCTTTGTGAGCCTCAAATTTTTGGTGTTCTTTCTCAGCCTTCCTTCCAAAGGTACTTGATGTAACTACTGATCCTTGATGGGTCCCTCTTCTTTACTCATAGCTCTGTGAGTAACTTCCTAGTGGGGGGGATAGTCTGAGAAATGGGACAGGTAGTTTGTCACTGTGCCGACATCAGAATGCACTTACACAACCTACGTGGTTCCCCAAGCCAGGCCCTTGAGGTCCCTTGAGGTAGATTCTTTTCTTCTTCCTCTTCCTCCTTTTCCTCTTCCTCCTCCTCTTCCTCCTCCTCTCCCCCTCCCCACCCACATCTCTCTCTCTCTTTTTCTGTGTTGTGTTTTCTAACGAGGGCTCCTGTAACACAAACTGTTCTCAAACTCACTAGGTAGCTGAGCCAGGCCTTGAACTCTTGATTTTCCTGCCTTTGTTTCCCAGAATGTCACCACACCCAGCCTGTGGATACAGCATCGGAGAGGAGTTGTTTGGGGGATGTTGTTGTTGTTTTGAGACAAGACCTTACTACAACCCACTGCCTTGAACTCTATGAAGCCAAGGATGACTTTGAGTTGATCACCCTGCCTCTCTCTGCCTCCCAGAGTCCTGGGATTACAGGCGTGTGTCAACATGCTTTGTTTCATTTGGTACTGGGGATCCAACCTAAGGCTTTGTGTATGCTAGGTATGAACTCTGTCACTCTGTCAGCTGAGCTGCATCACCAGCCCCTTGTGTGGGGTTTTGAACAGGATCTCTGTAGCCCAGACTGGCCTGGAACTCATGGTTATCCTCCTGCCTCAGCCTACCTGTTAAAGGGATTGTAGGGGTACTTGAATGGCCTCTTTCTAGGGACAAGGGGTTTTTCCTTTTTTTTTTTTTTTTTAAATAGCGTATGATCAGGGAGCTTTTTGAGACAGGGTCTCACTATGTAGCTCTAGCTGGCTTGAAAGTCACTATGTAGACTGGGCTGGCCTCAAACGTGTGACATCCCTCCTGCCTTTGCCTCCTGAGTGCTGGGACCGCAGGTGTGCACCACCATGCCCTGCTCAGCAGGGCTTCTTGATGCTCTCAAGAGACAAGGTAAACACAAGTACAGCCAGTTGCTGTCGGTGTAACATGGCAAGCTTTACAGTAAACGTTCTGCAAGTAGAAGGCGTTCAAACAATGCTTGAGAAACAAGCCCAGGGTGTTGAAGATACATTAGCAGAGAGGTTTATCATCAGTGCCAGGCTATGCGTATATTACACCTTTTCCAACTGCCAGCACAGCACATTTGTTTCCAGCAGCCTTCCAGGGACCGCCGGGATGGGCTGTGCTCCAGCTCTGTGACCTCCGTTGCAGTCTCGCTGGACGGCGCTCACACAGTAGTCATCGATGGCGGAACGCCATTGTGTGGGTGTACGACTGTGTAATGGTATACAAGGTCTGCATGCGAGTGGTGGCTGAGAGTATACACACACACACACACACACACACACACACACA